>JADLZL010006366.1:0-18044 GCA_015844335.1 Chrysopogon serrulatus
TTTATTTCGTTTCCATAATAAAACACGAAACCACGTGTTCGGAGTTCCTCTATTCGTGTGATGCATGTCCTGCCAACCTCTAGTGGATGGATATTGCTTATCACATCTCACTATCTCCAATTCTCCATTCTCCAAGCATCTTTCGCTTCCAGCGTGCACTCCATTGAGGCCAACTGGGAGGGGTCAACTCAAGTGACCAAGTCTACTCCATGCCTCCATGAAGAGCTCAAGCAAACGTGGTCCACGAGCCATGGGCGTGGAACTCGCCGGCTGTAATGTAAACTATATCTATACCTAATAATAAAGAGGCAAAACTTTCGGCCCAATTTTTTGGTTCACCTCTTTTTTTTCGTCCATCTCTTTTTCGTCCAACTAAGAGATCGATTCAATTTCGCTTAGTTTTTCTATAGAAAATAATTTCAATTAATCTTCCGATCCGAGTCCAGGCCAGCAACAACAATCTACGCCTAAACAATATCAAGGCCAAGGCTCACAGCTCACGGTCACGGCCACGTACAAACGGCACGACGCTCGTTTCCTATACAGACCCGAACACGTCCTGGTCACAAAAAACAAATCAATGGACCATCACCCAACGACAGGAAAAAAAGGGACCATCACCCAACGACAGGAAAAAAGGTCCGGCGGTGTTGCAAGATGAGCAGTGGCGGCGTGGTATCTATTATTATTATAGTTCGACGATCAATTTTTTTCCTACCATGTTCGTATCATCAACATGAGTTTGTTTCGTGTTCTTGCTAAATATATTTGGATCTGGTAATAATTATTTTTCTAACCTCTTTTATGATGTCTCCCTAATTATCTATACTAGGAAATATGCCCGTGCGTTGCTACGGATGCATCACTACGCCGAATCCTAATGCTCAAATGTAAAAAAAAGAGAGTATGGATCATGTTTATGCCTAAAGCCCTAAAGATTTTGAAGTCTGAACGTATATCGATCATCACTGCAACAAGTCGCTTTCCGTCGGTCACAACTACGTGCAAGAGGGAGGTGATGATAGATGGCGCGGGAGAATGCCAAGGTACGACGGCCTACGGTAGCTTGACGTGTGGGCATAGTTGGACATCCAACCATCGCTGAAGCAGGGGAGCAATGACACCGCACGACCTGCTGTCGAACTCAGCGTCACCGGCGGGGTTTTCTGAGGCGGCTGACGAGTTGCGGGCGCACGTGCGGGCGATCCCTATATGATTACTACATCTATCTGTGGGCAACATGGTGACGGAGGAGGCCGTCCACACTACTATGTCGTCGTTAGCAGCTTCGTCGGCTATGACCGCCCTTCCAACGCCAATGCCTAGGCGCGCTGGTCCTGTGGCTGGACGGCCTAGGAGAACCAGCACGGCAACCTCCTCAACAGCCTAGGAGAACCGGCACGTTGACCTCCTGTACCGCTACCTCTACCTATGCACATCTTTCTCGATTTGGAGCTTTGCCCAAAACTCCCAAACATTGCCGTACACGGCCTCGCCGCCGGCTGCCCGCCCGAGTTGTTTCGAGCTGCGTCGAGATGGACGAAGGCGATCCTACTGCCGCTTCTACATAAGCGCCATGGGCGCACGCCTTGCTGCACGGGCCGAGCACCAACCGTGCCACGGTGCTCATCGCGCTCGTGCTTTGTTTCACTCTGCCAACGAACGTGTTGTCTTGCTCTTCGATGTTGTTATTAGCTTGATGACATCACCATGAAGTCATGCCTATGCTATATACGCCGGTTTAAAAAAATTGAGACATAGCACCATCTAAATACATATACATATATATACATGATGAGAACACCTTTCAAACAAATTTAGAAAAGAGTATGAGAGAGTATAATTATAATGACACTAAATTCTCATTACCGTGCCATGCAGTTGTGTATGGAAGAGAAACTCGCATTCTAGATTCGAAGATGAGGTATTGTCTTAGATATTTTTTCCCGTTGCAAACGGGCATCTTTGCTAGTAGATATACCTATATAAATAGAGGAGTTGGATTTAATTTGAGCACACCAACGTAATCTAAATTGGCTACACGGCATGAACACCGGCCTATTCGTTTGTTTATTCCAAATCGGACTCTAGCAATCCGTTCATTTGTTTATTTCAAACCGGACTCTAGCAATATCATGTGTGTACATGGTCTATGTTTCTACTTTCACCGGCTTGGTAAACCAGCAATCAATCAATTTTCTTGGTGACGTATACATGGATCACATATATAAACTAATTCATTTTAGAATCGGATTTCGTTTCATGCTACACAAAAAAAGCTATCTAGCACGGATTATATATGTAAGTCTAGAAGGAAGAAACTTTTTATTGTCCAATAGTTGGAGGGAGATGGACCAAAAAAAAATAAATGGACGAAAAAATAGATGGATGAAAAAAAATAGGCTAATTTTTTAATTTTTTATTATATATATTTGCAATCGATGAATTTAGGAATAATTATAAGGTCATACTGTGTGAACGTGTAGGGCAGATAGGATAGGACTCCAGGAGTGTTCGAGTCCTTCTCCGGTTACAACTGTATAGTTGTTTCCCTTTTGCTTTTTGCACGGCTGTTGCACTTCCGCTACTATATAAATGTGCACAATTATTTAGAGAGAGGCCAGACCAAAAAAGGCTATACCAAATAAATGAGGAAGAAATTTTGCCTCTTTATTATTAGGGATAGATTTATACCTACCTAATAATAACAAGACAAAATTTCAGCCATTTTTTGTTCTATATAGGAAAGAAAATGGTCTATATAGGAAAGAACAAGAAGAGTACAAATCTATTCTATTATAATACTAAACCAAGTTCGGTGCATTAGAAAAAAAAACACCCATACAAGCATCCTAATTCCCAACCCTAGCTGGTAAGTACAAGCAGCCACTGCGACACAGTTCACCGAAGGTCGGACTTCCAGGCAGTGGCGGAGGGTGAAGTAAATTATGGGGGGGCCAAAAAAAAATTTCAAACAACAAACACACAGGTGAACTTGCTGTTCTTCACCCAACTCAAGTACAGAAGGATCTTTCCCTTCCCTCTCCAACAGTCGATTCAATCACTCTTTTTTTAAATGAGCGGAGGAGTATTCACATGCACCATTGCTATCTAATTAAGAAATCGAATCGTGAATCTAGCAAAATCGTACCTAATTTCAGTAAGAAGGGGATTAGGTCTTTGTGGATTGAAGAAACAACCTGTAGCAAAGGACAGGGCTCCTCCGCTCTTGCAGTTGAAGTCTCAGCGATGTCAAAGCGAGGATGGCGCCGTCACAGGCGATGGGAGCGCGTGGACGGCAAGTTGCAAGCACGCTGCTGGCCGGAGCACAGGGAGACGCAAGCAAGCTCACGAGTTATCGCGCCCGTCGCCGGCGGCCGCCTGGCGGCTCCCTCTCCCATGCGTGCGTGAGCGTGAGTCAGGCCACGGCTGGCTTCTGCAAATGGTGGGCTAGTGGACCTTAAAATTTTGTTTCGGGGAAGGGGGGGCCGGAGCCCAGTTTCGCCCCCACTGGGCTCCGCCCGTGCTTCCAGGGACTGAGGACCGATACTTGCAGCCGAATGCCGGGCCCAAGGGTCGAGCAGCTCCCCCTGCCATGTCTCGTGTAGCAGGCTAGACGGCCATTGGCCAAGCGAGTTTGCAGTCTCACGGATCTACCAGGAGCGCCTGCAACACGATTAGCTAATTAGTCTTTGTGCTTAGCTCATACACCAGCCCTGAATCCAGCGGTCACGCTGGTCCACGTAGCGTTGTGCCATGGTCGAACAATGTGGTCATCCTGCCTGTTGCCGCGTCCAGCTAGAACAACCCGCCACTGAAGTAGCTGGCGTAGCCGCGTAGGTCGTGGACATGCACCTCATAATTAAGCATCGAGCACACGGCGGCCGGCAGCAGGGTTTGAGTCTAGGTAAGCACTTCGGAGCAGCGTCGCGAGAAGTATATGAGATTATACAATATTACCTATAGATGTCACCCATGCCTGTGAGATTTGTTCATCTATCTCTTAATTTGACATGCTGAATCGGATCCTTGGATTCAAGTCAATGTTTGTCTATACTGTACTTTGTATAAAGCACAACATTTATGTCTTTGTTAATAACAAAAAAGCATTCATGTCTTTATTGTTATATAATATTTTATAGCTTTTTTCTTCCACTGCGACAGGCATATACTCTAATGTTTTATTTTGTTTCCATAATTCAGACGATTATTTACTATTCTATAAAATTATATTCTAGGATGTACATACACACTTATGAGCATAAACATATAATTACTTAGCTTTCTACTATTAAGTAAACATTAAATAAATAAGTTTTTTGTTACCCGAACAACGCCTTACGGGCATATTTTCTAGTAATAAACTAAAGAAGAAAAAAAAAAAACACTACCAAAACAATGGTGAATAGCCTTATTTTCCCAGAATTAAGCAAATGGCTACCGACGAAGCAACCTTTTCGCTAAAAGAGCATCAAGCCATCAACCAAAGCACGTTCCACTCGAAAATATAAAGAGGAATAATAGGCAAAAAAAAAAAAAGGAATGACGTGGATGTTCAATTTTCTTGTGGCTTTCGGCTCATCAAACTCTACTCCATTAGTCATCCATCTTTAGAGGCATCGAGCTCAGACAAAATCTCACGTGGCCTAAAACATCACCGGAGAATAGGAGAGAAGAAAAAATTGTTTTGCCTCTTCAAATTATTGTTATAATCTAATTTTATTTCTCAAAATAAAAAACCAAACGTCTCACCTTGAACTCTCATATTTGTTTTAAAAATCAACTTTCATACCCTGATTTTTCTAGTTTAATGCACCAGTAGTAAGAGGGCGGTGACAATGAACACGCCAGCACCAGACGCCATCTGCGTGGGTGTGGTATACCAAAACTATCTCTGTTCCTTGCCGCCTCCCTAGAGTAGCTGGACCTCTACTCCCGCCTCGCCTATGTGGCTTCGCCTTTTCCATGCAAGTGGACCTCCTCCACCACTACATGTCCTACATCCTCTTTGCACCTTGCCCCAGTGACGTCCTCTTCTTCGATGAGGCCCTTCTCGGCCTCGGCCGCCATTCGCTCCCGTATCACTAGTGCTTTTCCGCCAAATCCGCGTATGCATCCAGACTCCTCCTCAACGATACCTTTCTCTTCGCTTTCGACTATTGTCGCTTGATGACATGAGGAGAGAAAGTGCAAGTCACTATCTTGCCTTGCCGATATCATTAGGATTTAATGTGGGCGAACACAGAGGTTGATTGGTTCCTTCGCGCATGAAGGCCTTGTAGCCATGAGAATATTTTATGTGTATTCTAGACTGTTCATGTAGTATACATTGGATGTTCTTTGTTTTCCTTAATGCGTGGCAGGACATTATTCTAGTCTTAGGACATATATTTTTTTTTATCAAAATCTAAAATATTATTTTTCTAAACTTATAGAATTTCTCTTCTTTAGGCAGGTACCCTAAAACATTATCTTGCTCAATAAAAAGATATTTTATATTCATGAAAAAAGCATTATTCAACAAAAAATTATCTCTTTAGTTTTGTTTTAAAGTATTTATTGTTAGAAATAAATCATGCGGTCGAATTTTGATTTGGTACCGGTATGTAAACTATATTTTTCCAACTTTCAAAATGTTAGCACATGATGTGCCCATGTAAATAGTTTTCCAGTTTTTTTAGTTCAAAACTTCAAATAGTTTTCTAGTTTTGTAATTGGACCTTGCATGTATTTCCACACAGAAATAGTCAATCAAATCAAACACGTAAAAGCCGACGTAGGTGGTCGTGCGATTTCGGCCCATAAGCAGACACCGTGTGTCGCTTCTGGGGGCCCGCCGTTGCAAGCCTGCAACCCAAATGGCAGCCTGCCTAAGGCGTTCTCCGTGCACCGAATACATGCTGTCCCTATCAAAAAAAAAAGACGGCATTTCTATCCATCAATCGACTGTTTATTTTTTAAATCAAGTCAGCAATTTTATTTATTTAGGATTGTTACATCGCTACTTAAGAGAGCTAAAATAAAATTAAGTGATTCATCAACCTAAGTACAAGTCTGCTTATATATTGTAAAGCTCTCTTTGCTATACTATGTGTCACCCGATTTACCTCCCTACTGCGGGGCTCAATCGAGATCTACTGAAATCCGCTCCATATGATATTACACTCATCGTATATCGCAGCTGCCGAATGTGCCGAAAACCCTCCATCCTTCATTGTATCTACCATGTCAGAATGAACAATAAGTTGACTGTTTATTTGTTTGTCCTCAGTCGACTCTTTTTTGTGTGTTGTGCTATGTCCGTGGGCTGGTTTTCCGTCGTGGGCTAGCTTCTCTTTTCAATCTGATTTATTGGGCCGTGTATGTGCTGTGTAACTGGAAAATTATTTTTTATAAGGACCAGGATTGTTGTTCTTTAATCCTTTTGTGCCTGGTGGAGCAGTTCGATTCCTCGAATATATCGCTTAAAAAATTGCAAAAGGCTGGTGGAGATGGGCCACAGCGGTGCTATAATTCTGGTGGAACTGGGCCACGACGTATACTATGATTCCCTGACTCATTCCCACGGACAAAGGACTCCGGGGGAATCCCCGTGTCGTTGTAGTACCTGGTTTGCGACCCAAAACAAGTGGCAACGGTTGTGGCACTCGATTCGCTGTGGCACTCGATTCGCCTGAAGACGTTAGATTTCTGTTGCCTTTTGGTTGGCAAAACCAGCGTAACCCGTCTTTGCGTGCTATCTATCTATGGGAGCGCATAAATATAGTTGGATTTGATTCCGATGGCAGTAACAGTTCTAGGCGCTGTCATTAGTCAATACCATGGCCCAGATTCCAGAAGGATGGATGCCTCATGTCGCTCTCATTACCATGCATTATCTGGAAGGATGCCCCGTGTGTCCGATTGGCGCCCCAACTTCTTTGATTCCAGCTCCAGAAGCTGGACCGCACACTCGTTCGTCTTTGGTCTCTAGTCGACTCCCTGCTTTTCCTGACCGCGTGAAATGGACCTTTTCGTTCGTTGGCTACACCTACACGGACGTGGATTTGTAGCAAGTTTGTAGCCTGTTTTGGGCTTCTTCTGGCCACCGGGAATGGACCTGGGACCCTGAACCTTGACTGCGTGGTCGTATTATGCTTCACACGGCTCGCGTTATTATCCATGCAAAGATGCACCTGCGACGACTTGTTTATTTTTGATATGCTTCGTGTTTCCCGGTGGCGACGTATGTACTCGCGCACGGTGGCCGGTGGGTGGATGCATCGCGCGCAGCCGCGCACACCGTCCATTTCTGAAAAGGGGTCGCGCAGTCATGTGCCGAGATGCGCGAGTGCCAGTCCCCCACGCGCCCCGCTCGTGAACTCCATGGCCGCCTGTTCCGTATGCAATGAATCCAGTCGGCTCCGGCAGCAAAGCATACCTTCAAAGATGTATAGAAGTTCCAAAAACAACATGTAATTGGAAATCATATGGAGTGTCTTGAATTCGTAGAATATCCAGCTCGGGCAATATGATGGTTTTCTACAAGGAGAGAACAAGAGTATGATCAGTGGCGGAGCCAGGAATTATATATAGCGAGGGACCGAGCAATAAAATAAATATAGTATAGTATAGTATAAATGCCAATATGACAATATAAATATATGTATAAATTGGGTTAAATTATATATTAAAACACCAAAATCTCTATTCAATAATTAATTATGTATGTAGAGACAATTTTGCGATGAAAAATAGAACGATGAGCATAAATGGTAAAAAGGAAGTAACATGTTTCATTTAAATTTTGCTCTCTTGGCGTCTGAATCAAATCGAAGTCATCAATAAGTCTGAATCAAATCGAAGTCATCAATAAGTTCATCTGTTGTAAATTTCTTTGCAATCTCCTTTTCAATGTGCGAAAAGTCTATGGATCTGTAGACGGAAATATCCTTTTGAACAAAGAATAACATAACTGCGTGTGCGTCTTTGCCTGAAAGCCTACTTGCGTGCTCCTGTGCTATGCCTGATCTGTAGATGGAAATCGAACGCCGGAGGCCGGACGCCCGGACAGCGCGATGGCGGCGCGGCGCCGGCGCCCGGGCGGCATTGCGGGTTGTTCGCGATCGTGCGTGGCGTGCCCTCGGCGGCTTGACCCTTGGACTCCGACGGGTTGGGCTCTCAAACTCTCCAGTCTGTAGACAATAGTACAATACAACTAGTAGGAACCCCGCGCAAAGCGCGGGAGAGGAGGGAAAAGAGATTTTTTTTTTTCAGCATGAATAGAGGAGGTCAAAAAAAAAAGAGGGCAGCGAACAGTAACAGGCCCGTTACTGTTTACCGGTCCGGTACTGTACTTAGAACAGTGCTTTTGTGAGAGGGGCACTGTTTATGAACAGTGAAATGTGAGAGCTGAATAGATGAGGGCAAAAAAGAGGGCAGTGAACAGTAACAGGCCCGTTACTGTTTACCAGCTCGGTACTGTACTTAGGGGGGTGTTTGGATGGTGTGGAAAAAGTTTTGCCTGTGTCACATCGAAATGTCGGAGGGATGTCGGAAGGGGGTTTTAAATACTAATAAAAAAACAAATTACAGAACTCGTCAGAAACGATGAGACAAAATTTTTAAGTATAATTAATCCGTCATTAGCGAATGTTTCTTGTAGCACCACATTGTCAAATCATGGACTAATTAGGCTTAAAAGATTCGTCTCACAAAGTTATCGCAATCTGTATAATTAATTATTTTTTAGACTACATTTATTACTTCGTATATACGTGACTAGATTCGATGGGACGGGGCAAAAAATTTGCCAGGGGAATCCAAACACCCCCTAGAACAGTGCTTTTGTGAGAGGGGCACTGCTCATGAACAGTAAAATGTGAGAGGGAGGGGAGTATACAGCTTTAAGTATATAGTTAGATATGTACATGTACCATGGGCCTTGCTTCTTGCTCTTGGGCCATACGCAGCACATACATGATACACATAAGTACTAGTTTTTTGGATTAAGTCCACTTTTGGTCCCTTAACTATTGGGTTCGTCTAATTTTCACCCTCAACTACAAAACCGTCTAATTTTCACCCTCAACTGTCAAAACCGTTCACTTTTGGCACCTGGGAGTGGTTTTGACCGGGGTTGAGCGGTTTCGCATGGCCTGTAGCGCTGATGACGTCAGCGATGACGTCAGCACTCCTTTTTAAATTGCGAAATTGATATCTTTTTATTCGAGCTCCAAATATAGCAAATAATATATCAATTTTGATCGTCTCGACGAGCTCTTTGCAATGTTGTACTCCGTTTTATTGTTTGAGATAATTTTATTTCATAAAAAAAAAAACTTATACAAAACAAGTGAGAATAATTAATATTAGATGTATATATATATATGAGGTACGTCACCGATCGGCATGCTTCCGTAATCCGGCCGTATACATATATATGAGGTACGTATATGTATATTTTAGCTAATATACGGTAGTGCATCCAGTACACATAATCAATATTAGGTGTATCTTGATTTGGATACAAAACAAGTGAGAATAATTAATATTAGGTGTGTATATATATGTCTCTGGTCGGGTTTGATAGTTAGGATAGTGCATCCAGTATATCTAGTATACAATTAATATATGGCCGTACCTCATATATATGTATACGGTAGTACACATAATTAATATAATTAATATCCAATATATGGTAGTACACATAATTAATATCATTAATATACGACCGTATATCCCAGTATACGATAGTACACACACACACACACACACACACACACACACACACACATATATATATATATATATATATATATATATATATATATATATACACCTAATATTAATTATGTGTCTTTGGATGCACTACCATATATTAGCTAGAATATACATATACCGTATATTAGCTAGAAATATTTATTTTTTCATGAAATAAAATTATCTCAAACAACAAAACGGAGTACACCATTGCAAAAGAGCTCGTCGAGACGATCAAAATTGATATATTATTTGCTATATTTGGAGCTCGAATAAAAAGATATCAATTTCAAGAAATTAAAAGGAGTCTTTGGCGTCATCGCCGACGTCGGCAATGCTACAGATGCCATGCAAAACCGCTCAACCCCGGTCAAAACCGCTCCCAGGTGCCAAAAGTGAATGGTTTTGACAGGTTGAGGGTGAAAATTAGACGGTTTTATAGTTGAGGGTGAAAATTAGACGAACCTAATAGTTGAGGGGCCAAAAGTGGACTTAATCCTAGTTTTTTTTGCACCAACATTGGGTGGGGCCATGGCCCCTGCTGGCCCCCTGCCTCCGCCGTTGAGTATGATGTTGTTTTCTTCTCTTTTTAATTAACTAGTATATTGCTCGTGCTAACGCTACGGTGACATTAATAAAACCAAAAATAAATCAAGTGATGAAAGAATTACAAAATTATAAACAAATAAAATTAAACATTGTGGCATGTATAGACAAAATAAGTTTCATCTTGTGTTCTACACATCTATCTATCAAAATATTTTTTCAGTATACACGTGATCCATCGAGAACTTCGAAGCTACTTGTTATTACAGTGAAGGACATTTTGAAGAGCCAAGGCCTTGTTCTCTTGGAGAAGAGAGAGTGAAATTTGTAACTGTAGCACTTTCGTTTGTATTTGGCAAATATTGTCCAATCGTGGCCCAACTAGGTTCAAAAGATTCGTCTCGTGATTTACAACCAAACTGTGCAATTAGTTATTTTTTTACTTACATTTAATGCTCCATATATGCGGGTAAAAACTTGATGTGATGGAGAGAGAGAGTGGAAAAAGTTGCAAAGAGAACAAAGGGCCAAAGCTGTGAGCACGCAACCTGCACATCAATTAAAGATAGGAGAAATTAATATAGGAGACCGCATTGAAACAAAAAAAGTAAAAAGACAAAAATACCCAATCATAACGAGAACCAAGGCTAAAAAAAGGGAAAACTAATAGAAGAGCAAAAACTACTATGACAGATCTTTTGGTCACATTCCTCCTTGAAAACTAATAGAACAAAGTGCAAATAGTCCCATTTTACTTTGCTTCAAGAGCGGGGAGGTAGCCGCAAGAAGAACCTACCCCCATGTGAACCCTACCATGCAAAGGTCTTTGCTTGCAGGCTTCTTTGCATGAGGTTCCAAACTTGAACTTGCAATTCCTTCGGTTTCCTAATCGTTTACAAAATGAACACTGCCTTTCAATCCACTTTTTAAAGTTTGCAATCCTCAGCCAAGCAATAAGGATTTGACTCTCAACAACTATCTGCAAAGAGAACAAAAATTGAGTATGTGACTAAAACGCAAATAAGATACATGCTATTTTGCTATATCTAATTTAGCACAAGCCATCACACAGGTGTACTTCAGAAAGATTATAGAATGATAATCTTACCAATACATATATGTTTCCATAGTTTAGAATAAAATGAAATATATAAGATCCATCCTTGAGCAGAGCCCTGTTAGACTTTTCTAAAAAAAGCTCTCTAATATACGCTTTACCATCACGGATGACATCGGTTAAGCGGCCGAAAAAGAGAATCCGAGCTTCTTCAACTCTTGATTCCTCAAGAGAAACCTCGAGAGAGAAGAATGCACAGATTCCGGCATTTGTTGGTCCGAGCCTCCACCCTGTTTAAATGTGAAGCGGGCCTATTACTTGATGCCATTTTCACGATGCCACCATACAGCCATATACCAATTCCACTTTCTCCGAGATCTTCTACTTTGCTTCACCGCACCTTCGGGAACAAATGGGAGTATTCAAGAGGATTCCGGGAGATAGTGTTCACTTCGGCAACAAATGGGAATATTCGAGACCTACACAACAAATGCGAAAAGAGGGGGAATAAATTTGGTAGAGACGTGAGGAATCAATGGGTAGATACCGCGCACATCCAGGCGCGACCAAGCGGCGACAAGAGGACCTAGAGAGGGAGGGATGGCGATGGCGTGGACCCTTAGGTGCATCTCGACGACCTGGCGTGTGACAGAACCGACCAATCCATTCGAGATTAAGCGTAACTGTCCCCGTTAACAACGTTGACACGTGTACACCGCTTCTCAAACGAATCCGGTAGTCCGCCGAGTGTCACGAAGGACCTCGATAAATCAACTTACAACCGGGATCATGATTAAGGTACACCATTCACCAGCTTATAGAGTACAACGGAAATAATTAAACATCGAAATTTATTACAACAACGGTTCCAAATATGTTACATAAAAGTAGTATTTATTTCAAACTACAATACCATAAGTGTTTTTATATCACCGTTTTTTATTCAAGCCTCTGTGCACAAGCAAGGTGATGGAGTTATAGATACGGCCAAGCCCGATGGCCTTTACTCATCCACGTCATCCACGGGATTATAGCACGTAACACAATAATCCTCATAAAGTAAGTCACCTGCAACGATGGGTAAAACCCTGAGTACTCAATTGTACTCCGCAAGACTTACCCGTCAGGGAAAAGATAAAGGCTTCCAAGGTGCATGAAAAGCATATAGGGAAGGTTGTTGGCTAGCAAGCTTTGCGGAAAACTGCTTACTAAACTTGATCCTTATTTCAAGTATTATCAATCAATTGTCCTCTAGCTATTTAGAAATACATTTGCATTGACTACGCCATCTTTTAAATTTATAACAAACAATTCTATGAATTGAGGTACCATAATATAGTCCTTCCAATCTCGCCATTTTTAGTTATACTTTCTTAACTACGTCTCTGCGAAAAGGTATGCGTTTCTCACTATCCGGGAGAGACGGCGATTCGAATCGATTATACCAGCTGGGTAAAGCCCGTATCACACACTCTTGCAAGCCGGCCAAAGCCTGCTCAAGTCACTGCTCGCTCTATTTGAAAGATAAGCTTGATCACGATATGCAAAACTCATGGTACTGTGTCTCACAAGTCATGCCCGTTCAGCCCGTAGCCCGTAGTCACGCCAGGTCTTGACCAATACCCTTTCCCCTTCCGTTCGTCCCAAGTAATGCATAAGCGGTTCAAGAACTACCTCAAATAAGCTAACCCGTTTCACCGTCGAAACGAGTTATTCGGGCGGTTATGTGAAGGTACGTTCAATCTCACACCTAGATCCGAATACGGCTCGGTCCTTAATCGACACAGACGGAAAACACCATCTCCGTCCGGTCTCCAATTATTATCCATCAAATGATTAAGGACATCACAAGTATCAACCTCGGGTTGCGAATGACAGAATCATCGACTTCTAATTATCTAAGCATGACTAAGCTCAACTATCTACCAATACTAGTAGAATAAAAAGGGTGTATTTGAGTGGTCAAGGTGTTCATGCAACAACGGTATCACGCAATTCCTATAACGTAATGCATAAAATAAAGTAAATTGGAGTAAATACTTGCATTTTAAATAGAATGGGTTAATAGAATGCTCCGGGGCTTGCCTCGGCGAAAAGTAGAGGGACCGTGGTTCGGGCACTCGGGCAGAGAGTCAGTGGCTCCTTCTTCTCCTCCGGGTGGAGATTCCTGCGGATCCTCCTCGATCACGGTGTACTCGACGGAAGGTCCTCCCTCGGATCCTATACGAATGTATGCATTGTATGAATACCAAGAATGCATATAGAATGCGCCAGATGAAAAACTATAACATGAAATGATGCACAATGTGATGATCATGATAATGATGGAAAGCTACATAAGGTTCTATGTGTGCAGTTCTCTTTCTCTGATGACAACACTATTATCAAGATTGTTTATAAGAACGCTAAAGATTACTTGTTTTTAACTCACACAGAGTAGGTGCATATCTCCTTTCTGAAAGAAATGATTTACTTATCACAAGAAACATTCATCACTCATCAATTAGCATATTTAAATTGTTATCACTAAATAATGGAAAGGCCGAGGATCAGTGGGTTTTATGATCCAAGGCAAAACAAAAAATAAATTAAAAAGTTATACAAGTATCACACGGTAGTGTTTTCTTTTTAAAGGTATACAATGCATATACATTTATTTATATATTCCAAGAAATGTGACATGAAATAATAAGACATACATAAACTAATTGAATTATTTAAAGTCAAGCAGTAATATGAAAACCTAAAACAGTAAAAGCACGGATTTAGAATATTCAAAAATCACACACATGAAATCATACTCTTTTTCATTTCTTTTATTTCTAATTTTAGAAATAATGATTTTATAAAACATTTTCAAATTCTTCTCAAACTTTTTATACAGATTGGTACTATCATGAAATGAATGTAAAATAATTTTCATGATTTTTGGATTAATATTTTATTCTAGAAAAATCAATGAATGTCCATTTATTAATTAAAAGGGGTAATTTTTGATCAAACCAAAATAGCTATTTTTCTAGGTTTCATATTTTTCCCACATAGATTCCATCACAGGGAGGCTACACAAAAATTTTCAGAATTTTTGGAACTCAGATTAATTTTATACAAAAAGACAAATGGCTGCACTATTTAGAAGTTTGAATAAAAGTGAAAACAGTCACGCACAAGTAACCCTTCCAGCGGCTCTGAGCGGTTGACAGGCGGGCCCCGCTGGTCAGCAACAGTGCTCCCGAGCTGATCATGGGCGGCGCCGGCCGTTGATCGGCGATTTTCGCCGACGGCGAGGTCGCCCGGCGACGCGGATTGCTCCTACGTGTTTCGGGGACGATCCCGCGCATCATCCCGGGAGGTTAGTTGAGCTCGGCAAGCAAGACGGCGAGCACCCCCGCCGGTCATGGCGGCGGGCGGCGCCGCCATGCAGCCGCAGTAGCTCTCCCGGCGGGTTGTCGGGTGACGCTAAGGCTAGCTACGGTTCTCCTGCATCTTCACAACCGTTTCTAGCTTATCAATTGACCCTAATCGGCTTCTCGTGCATATGGCGGCATGCGCAGTGGCACGGCGGAGCAAAAGCTCGTCGGAGTGATGCGTTCCGGCCGTTAGCGTGCCATAGAACTAAATTATAAGGTTTGGCATCCATTAGGGATCATTTGCGGTCACGGTGCTCACGTCGGTTGCGTCGGAGATGATGCAGAGGTGACTGGCCGCGGAAGATAGCGTCACGGATGGGTGAACACGGCGGCGAGACACTGTTCCGGTGTGGCCTGTGCGATAGAGATCAAACCATTGGGTCGGTTATGATTTATAGTTCAAAGCGAACCTAAAACAACAACCGTCAAGGGATTAGAGACCTAAAAGATCTCCCACTGCACTCTCTTGCAGATGCAATTAGGATCAAGACTATGTTCTTGTTTGAGAAAAGAAGGAGGATTGCAGAAGCAACAACTGGGGGCATCCTTCCTGCTGTCATCCACCAACTGAATGCAGCCAGTTACATTATCTAGAAGTGACAAAAGGCAACAACTCACAAGCTGAGGTTACTGTGATGTACAAAGGGGAGGAACTCAGAAGGCATGTAGTGTATCTAGAAATGCAGGAGTGTACATGTAGGGAGTAGCAAGTCAGTGGGAAGCCCTGCCCTCATGCCCTAGCTGTCATCACAACTCAAAGGCAGCCAAACATGGACAAGTATGTCCATGAGTACTACTCAGTGAAGACACTGAAAGCAGCATATGCAGGTGTTATACCCAACATTACTGACAAGCAACAGTGGCCAAAGGTTGACAAGGGCTTCAAGGTTTATCCACCAGTAACAAAGGAAAAGAAAGGTCCTGGTAGGCAGAGGAAGAAGAGGATTCTTGGCTGTTTGGAGAGGACAGGGAAAGCTACAAGGCAAGTGACTTGTAAGGGTTGTGGTGAGCTTGGCCACGGGGCTACCAGCTGGAGGTGTCCACTGACTGGCACCAAAAAAAGGTTTGTTTCCTTTCCTTTTTCGTGCTACAGTTGTACAAATGTCTAACTTAATTACTAACAATCTTTGCATTTGCAGGAAGAGGACCAGGAAGAGCACAACAAAGACTGGAAGGAAGAAGACCAAGACTAGTGAAGCAGGAACATCAAAGGAAGGAGCCACTGCAACAACATCCAAGGATGCTGCAGCAGACATGGAGGTGCAACCAACTGCTACAACACCAAGAACTCCCAGGACCAGAGCAGCTGCAGGAAGGGAGGTAGCAGATATAGAGGTACAGCCAACTGCAACAACTCCAAGAACCCCAAGGACAAGAGCAGCAGCAGCTAGGGAGGCAGCAGTAGCGAAAAGAAGCATCCAAGCAAAAAGCAAAGAAAAAGCATCAAAAGAGCTAGCAAAGCCAGCCAGCTAGCCTAGGGGGTTGCTGCAGCCAGCCAGCCTAAGCAAAAGCGTAAGGGAAGCAGCAAAGAAGAGCAAAGGAGCTAGTAGCAGCAGCAGCAGCTAGGGAGCAAGAAGCAGCAGCAGCAGCAAGGGAGCTTGAAGCAGCAGCAGCAGCAGCAGCAAGGGAGTTAGTAGCAGCAGCTGGACCAAGGCAAGCCACAGGAAGCCAATCAAGCAAGGCACCAAGCAGCAAGAGGTAAGTTCCTCCGACTAAGATCACCTCCTGCTTAATTATTGCTGCATCTAACTGATATGTACTTATGTAGGAGGCTGGCCTTGCTTGAACCTCAGCCCATGGAGATAGTACCAGCACCAGATGCAGGAGGTTCAGCATTGTTTCCCCTCAAGAAGATGACCCCCAGGAAGAAACAGCTGGCAACAAAGTTAAGAAGACACCAACAAAGTAATGCATTGTCAGCAATCTTTTGATTCTGTGCCCTGGAACTTGTATGTGTGTGGCCTGGACTTGTATGGGCTTGAAATGGTGATGTCTTTTGGGATGTAACATGTATGCCCTGGACTTGTATGTTAGGCATGAAACATGTATGTGTGTGGCCTCAAACTTGTATGTCAGGCCCCAAGCTTTTCTGTCTTTTGGATGAAAACTATGTCTACGCATTTCTGTGCTGAAAATGCGTGTCTAAACATCACCAGTTATGTGGATGTGTGATCGGTTAGTATGTATGGACCAGTTAGTATGTATGGAATTGATATGCCCAGTTGGACTACATTGTTATCTGTTTATGCATTTTTGGGATGTTGTGATCATTTGATTCAAACTGTCTATGTCAACTGAACAAACTCAACTAAGATAAATGAATCCACACTTGATACAAAATAGTGCATTTCCATTCCATTGCCATGTTCAACAACCATACATTGGGATCCCAAATACATTGCTTCAGATAACAACAACAATTCACTTGAACAAATGCATTATGCCAACAATACATGCACAGACTAACACTCCTATGAACATCTGAAGCACAGAAATCATGGCATCGATCTTCAATTCCATGCTGTTCTTCCCAGCCTTGGAAACACACCTAGATGGGCTTCCCCACTGAGACTGTGCTTCTTCTTCAGGATAGCCCCAACCTTCCTCTTCTCCACCACCAAGTCTACCTGGAAGTCTAGCCCAGCCTGCTTCAAGATCAATGACAACATATTTCAACTCAACTAGCTTCTTGAGGTATGCCTTCTGAAATTCGAAGAAGCCACATCTACCAGGCATCTGTAACAGCAAGGAGGGGGGTTGCCAACAGTTAGAGACTCAAACAAGGGCAACAAAACTAGCTGCAAATTTGCAAGGAAATGGAATGCTGGAAACTTACACCGCGCACATTCCGGGGGCATTTGAAGAACACTCTACCCTGGTTCCCATTATCCTCTGTCCTCACTACCAACTCGATTACCTTCGCGGCCACAAAGTTGGACACAGAATGAGTGGGAGCCCGCCTCCCCCCGTAGGCCGCATCCCGAGCCCACGACGCCATGCCCCGGAGGAAGAGGGATCCGCCCTTCTAGCCATGAGGAGCGGGGGGAGGGAAGCACCCGCCGGCACACACCCCGCCGCCGCCGAGGAAGAGAGTAGAGGCCGGGGGCGCGCGGGGGGGGGGGAGGGGGAGTGTGCTCGGGTGGGTCCGACCCCGCCGCGGCCGCGAAGACAAGGAAAGGAGGCGAGGGCAGCATTGTCATTTCGCGTGCAAAGTTAGGGCGCCTGGGCTCCCTCGCCACATTTGGAATGCCCAATTGCCCCGCCAACTCAAAGAAAAATGGCAAAAACTA
>JADLZL010006367.1:0-16005 GCA_015844335.1 Chrysopogon serrulatus
AGCTCGTCCTGCCGGCCATGGCCAAGGCTGTTTGCGGCCGCCGGCGTGATCCACAATTGTCGGGTTTTCAAAATTCAAACGAGAATCCAATTCGGGATGGACCTGGGCCGCTACGACCCAGCCCGACAACGCCTGTTTGGGCTGCGACCAATCTCCATGCAGAACCAAGCCGGGCACCCAGGCGGCGTTTGATCAATCCACGCCTCTTCCACGAGCCGCCGTCACCGCCTGCCCGGACGCCGGCACGCCACCGTTCCCCACCGCCGCCGCTGCACCTTCCTACCGCGAAGTGCTGATGGCAGGGGGAGGACATGGATACCGTGGCCGTGCCATTCATCGGGGACCGCCTGCTGATCGCCGCCGTGGGAGAGGGAGAACTCCTCCCGGGCGGTCGACTGGCTGTGGTCGTGGCCATCGGGGGACCTCCCCGGCTGGGGCGGCGGGCCGTGGGGGGGACCCCTTCCGGCCGACGCTACTGGACATGGGGGGCCGCCGCCCTCTGGTGCCCATCGCGCGGAAGGCAGAGGACGTGGCCGGGGTGTACCCAAGGCCGACGGGCATGAAGCCAATGACGAAGCTGCACGCCATGGCGCTCCTCCTGGTGGAGATGACGGAGCACACCAGCCTCAAGGCGGAGGCCATGGCCGCAGCAACTCTGCTGCAGCCGATTCTCCTGGACAGATCGACGACGACCAAGGCAAGCCGAAGAGGAAGCGTAAAGAGCAAGCAGTAAAGCTGGAATGCACCATTTGTACTGAAGATCACTACACTAATCAGTGCCCACTGCTTCGGGGTCCAAAGCCAACGGTGGCGTTCTGTGGTGCTGCTGAGGATGGCATGGGGTTCTTCCAAATTCTGGCCGCGAGAAACAATCATATTGTCTCCCTCGCGCAATCCTCAGTGGCAGCCCTCATTACAGTTGATGCCGGGGAAATTTCCGCTCAGTTGCTTCAATCTGAACTGTCGAGGATCATTCCAGTGAGGTGGGGCTGGGAGGTACAGGAACTCGATGCTACGTCTTTTATTGTTCCGTTCCCCAGCAAAGAGGAGTTGGACCGAATGGTTGCCATTCGCACAATTACCACAAGGAACAGAGAAGCCACTATCATTTTTGATGAATTTATTGATGATGTTCAGCCCATCAAAGTCTTTGGACCAGGGCCGGGTTTGATCACAAAGGTTCCCAGGGTACTTCGATCCTTTCTTCCACTGTGGGCAGTTGGGACCATTATTGGGGCCACCCAGAAGGTAGATATGGCACACCTTCGAGCAACGGGTCAGGTTCGTATCTTAGTGGCAGTTTTTGATGTGACTCAGATCCTGAAGCATGCTGATGTTTGTGTTGGGAATAGGATATATCGCCTATACTTTAAACCTGATGAAGCTTTGCAGTTTAATGAAATTGACCCGGAGGCAGATGACTTGAGTGATGATGATGATAAGCATCCTGGGGGTAAGGACTATGAGATGGAAGATGCGGAGGCAAATCCTAACCCTCCAAATCCGCAGGATGATAATGGCTCTACCAGTAAGTCCAGGGAGCCACCCCCTCAGAACTTGCCCCCACAGAATCAAGCCTCCTTGATTGATGAGTGTCTTAACCTGGCATGCACACAATTGATAAATGAGATTAGCCTCAAAGTTATGCTTGAGCAAGATGATGGGGTTGTGAGAAAGAAGTATTCCCCGGTGACAGAAGCTGAGTTAGCTGCATATAACGCCACGGTTGATTTTCCTAACCGTGTTGACTCTTCTTCTATTTTTGTGCTGCCAATGGAGGAGACAGGGGCCGACGCTATGCGTTGTGCTGTTGTTCAACATAGAACTGCAGGAGTCCAAGCCGGGGAGGGGGGCTCTACATCACCTATTGCCCCCTTGCCGAACGAGCCACTGGTGCAAAGACTTCTTTGCCCGCCGCCGGCCCGTGGGGACGGTGGGGATCTGACTCCCCCGTCTTCTCTGCTGGCCGAGAAGACCGGAGGCGAGATGGAGAATGGCGGGGAGGGATCTACAGCGACTACCGCCCTCCCCTCTGCCACTCCAGCGGCAGGAGCGACACTAAAGGTGTCTCACCGGACACCTCCCGCGACAAGGACTGCCCCAGCCTCGCCTACACTACCAGTCCAGGGGGACGGTGGGGATCCGACTCCCCCGTCTTCTCTGCTATCCGAGGAAGGGTCGTACACGACCGGTGGCGGGATGGAGAACGGCGGGGAGGGCTCTACAAACGCCGCCCCCCCCCTTCGACCCCGCCTATCCAAAGACGCCACGGGGACGTCCCCCCGATCTTCGCCGCGGGGCACGAGGTCGGGCGCCTACGGTGGAAGCTACTCCACCGGTTTCTCCGACGCCGACGCACGCTACCGGTGACACGCTATTGGCAGGAACCGCTACGCCGATTTTCGCAACTACCGTTGCTCCGGTTGCTCAAGCTCCCATCAAAGTCTTTGCGAAGAAGCCCGTGAACGCCGGGCGGTGGCGGATGTACACACACGCTGAACAAGGCCAGTGGTTGGCGGCAAAGAAAAATCTTGAATTCCAAGGTAATTCTTTTACTACTTTTCCAGATTCAAAAATTATTTCAAACCTTAATAAAGTAGGTATCAAACTAGATTCATCAGATGCAGTGGTTATTAAAAATATAGAGGTTGATAGGCTGGTTCTTCATGCTAATCAAAAGAAGAGTAAGCCTAAGACTAAAATCTCGAACCTTGATAGTGATGATGAACGAGAAGATAGACTTGAAGCAGTTCTCAGCCACACTTGTGGAAATCTAAATGAGAGCTTGCTGGAGACGGAGAATGATCATATCTTAGATCTCTCTCCCTCCGGTCGGAAGAAAAAATATAAGAATGCCAAATATACTAATAAAGGCAAACTTCCCAAAAAGCCAAAAACCCCTTCAAAAATTATCATAAAATGAAAAGGGTATTCTGGAATAGCAGAGGTCTCGCAGACTTGGCTAAACACAGATTCTTGGCTGAATTAGTTAAAGAGGAGCAAATTAATTTTATTGCCCTCTCTAAAACTGGAAGAGATTCCTTCCCGGACCATGTCCTCAAAAATCTATGTGGAGGACGCGACTTCATTTGGCATGCTATGGCACCCCATGGCGGATCGGGGAGGCATCCTACTAGGTGTCGACTGAATGTGTTCGATATTGGAGCCATTCTCGAGGGAGATTTTTATGTTAAATTTACCCTTAGGTATAAAGCAAATGACTTCAAATTTGTGCTTTATACAGTCTACGGGCCAGCACAATATCAAAACAAGAGCGCATTCCTCGCTGAGATAGCGAACACTTGCTCTAAAGAATCCCTCCCGTATCTGATTGGAGGGGATTTTAACATAATGAGGGCTCCAGAGGATAAGAGCTCAGGAGTGTTTGACCCTAGATGGCCAAATCTATTTAATGCAGTCATCGAGTCTCTAGATCTTAGAGAGATTGTCATGGCTGGCCGTCAATATACGTGGACTGGACCGGGTGATAACCCAACTTTTGAGGAGTTGGATAGAGTCCTGGTTAGTACGGAATGGGAAGATCAATTTCCATTGACAACCGTTGAACCGAGAGATAGGAATATATCAGACCACACTCCTCTTGTACTCAACACAGGAGCGTCGACACACCATTCCCAAAACCGACCTTTCAAATTCGAGAGGGTTTGGCTAATACGGGAGGGCTTCTATGATATGGTTGTAAATATATGGCAATCTCGCATCATTGTGGTCGGCTCCTCTTGAACGTTGGCGAGAATAAGATCCGTAGACTCGAGACAACATCTAAGAGGCTGGGCTAAACACACAGCAGGGGCATACAAAAAAGAGAAGAAGACTCTGCTAACTCTTTTAGATAATCTTGATAAAAAGGCGGAGCAAACTGCCTTATCGGATCAAGAGATCAATCTTAAACATTACCTAAAAGAGCGGCTAGTTTACCTCCTGAAAGAAGAGGAACTAAAGTGGTATGAACGAGCCAAGGTTAAGACCCTATTACAGGGTGATGCCAATACTAGGTTCTTTCATCTGGTAGCTAATGGGAAACATTGCAAACAACATATTTATAAACTTGAAGATGATCAGGGAGTTGTTGTAGATGATGGTTGCCTCAAAAGTCATATCACTAAATATTACAAGGACCTATTTGGACGACCAGAAAATTCGGAGATCACACTTATGGAAGATCTAATCTCAGATATTCCACAAGTGACCCCAGAGGAAAATGATACACTCATCTCTCCTTTCACTGAATCTGAAGTGAAGGAAGCAGTGTTTCAAATGGAGCATAATAAAGCTCCAGGTCCAGATGGATTCCCTGCAGAATTCTATCAGGTTTTCTGGGGGGTGATCAAGGATGATCTTCTACCTCTCTTCGCTGATCTACATCAAGAGGCACTAGATCTACACAATTTGAATTTTGGAATCATAACCCTGATCCCCAAAATTCAAAATGCCACCAAAATTCAGTAATATAGACCAATTTGTGTCCTCAATGTGAGTTTCAAAATATTCACCAAAGTAGGCACAAACAGGCTGAATAAGATATCTAAAATTGTGGTGGGTCCGATGCAAACGGCCTTTATGCCGGGTAGAAATATTATGGAAGGCGTCGTTATTTTACACGAAACTATCCATGAGCTGCACACCAGAAAACAAGATGGCATCATTTTCAAAATCGACTTTGAAAAGGCTTATGACAAGGTTAAGTGGTCTTTCTTACAACAGACCTTACGTATGAAAGGCTTCTCACCCAAATGGTGTCGTTGGATTGAAAGCATGGTCACAGGGGGAAGTGTGGGGATTAAAGTCAATGACGATATTGGCCCCTACTTCCAAACCAATCGCGGTTTAAGACAGGGCGACCCTATGTCGCCTATCCTATTTAACATCGTTGCGGATATGCTAGCTCTACTTATCAATAGAGCAAAAACCGATGATCAAATAAGGGGAGTCGTCCCTCACCTTATTGATGATGGTTTGTCAATTTTACAATATGCAGATGACACCATTATCTTTATGGACCATGATCCAGAGCAAGCAAAGAATCTAAAACTCTTGCTCAGTGCTTTTGAACAGTTGTCGGGGCTTAAGATCAACTTTCACAAGAGCGAAATATTTTGCTATGGGGAAGCTAAAGAGATAGAACCATTCTATACTACTCTCTTTGGTTGTAATGCAGGGGAATACCCTTTTAGATATTTGGGGATCCCTATGCACCATAGACAACTCCTAAACTCTGAATGGAGTAAGGTTGAAGAGCGTTTTCAGCAGAAACTCTCTTGTTGGAAAGCAAAATACTTGTCCTATGGGGGACGACTGGTTTTGCTTAATTCTGTTCTAAGCAGCCTACCCATGTTTATGATGTCCTTCTTTGAGATTCCTAAGGGAGTGCTAAAGAACCTTGATCATTTCAGATCAAGGTTCTTCTGGCAAGGATCTTCAGATAAACATAGATACAGACTAGCCAGATGGAATATCTTATGTCGTCCGAAGGATCAAGGGGGACTAGGTATCCTTGATCTACAACTGCAAAACAAATGTTTACTTGCCAAATGGGTGATTAATTTACTCAACACCGATGGCATGTGGCAGTCTTTATTAAGGAATAAATACCTAAGATCAAAATCGCTCACTCAAGTCACAGCTAAACCGAATGACTCTCATTTTTGGAGAGGCCTCATGCACATTAAAGATGAGGTTCTGGCTAATGGTTCCTTCCATATCAAGGATGGGACCAGTACGAGGTTTTGGGATGACACATGGGTAGGGGATAAGCCTCTAAAAGTTAAATATCCTTCATTATACAAGATAGTGCGTGACCCTCATGCAACTGTATCCAAAGTAATGACCACAAGCCCACTCAATATATCTTTTAGAAGGGCTTTGGTGGATAACAAACTTATAGAATGGCTTAGTCTAGTAGCAAAGATAGCAAATATCCAATTAGTGGAGGGGTCAAATTACTTTAAGTGGGGCCTAACCAAATCTGGGTTATTCTCCGTCCGCTCAATGTATCTACATCTTATTGACTCCCAACCACCTTTTTATCATAAGAAGATATGGAAGCTAAGGATTCCCCTAAAAATTAAAATATTCCTTTGGTTTCTACAACGGGGTGTCACCCTAACTAAAGACAACTTCGCTAGGAAAAACTGGAAGGGAAGCCAGAAATGTGTTAATTGCAATAGGAATGAGACAATCCAACACTTATTCCTGGATTGCCCTTCTGCAAAAATGATGTGGAGGATCATTTTCTTTGCTACGGGTTTAGACCAACCGAGATCTATCAGCCATATGTTTGGTAACTGGCTCATGAATCAACATCCGAGGGTCAAAAGCTTGATCTGGGTTGGGGTGGCTGCTTTTTGTTGGGCTATCTGGAGATGCCGGAATGATGTTATTTTTAACAAAATGAAAACTAACTCTATTATGCAGGTTATTTTCAGAGGAGCGTATTGGTTGCGCTCCTGGGCTCAGCTGCAGCGTGAAGAGCAAGCCAAGGACGCCCTCAGATAGATGAGCAAGAAACTGGAGTTCATCGCTTTAGAGATTTCAAACAAAGGGTGGAAGCAATTATATCGGTTGCTTTAATGTCCTAGTCTATGTTAAAGACTCTTGCTTTCCTTTTTGGATGATTCTGGACTTTGTAATGATTGGCTGTGTACATCTAAGGATGTAGAGGCCGGATACTTTATCCTTTATCTAAAAAAAAAATTGACTTTAGTAGGACATATATATAGCCCTCCCTTTAATGAGTGGAACAGGTACTGCCTGAGCTCGAAGGTATAGTTAGATTACATTACTTTTTGTTTAACGGTGTGCAGAATTTGAATTTGGGATTGAAATACAGTACAGTTACCATGTAGTATTTCAGTATCACTGCATCCGCTATTCTATTGAGAAGTAGGCTTCACTTGTATTCATGAAACGAGTTTCAGGTAGCAAAAGAAGGAAATGCTCTTTTGCAGTCCCATGTATATGATTGCTGCTAGCCCTGATTGAGAAGTAGGCTTCACTTGTTTTTTCCCCAGGAAAATAGAGGTCTTCAGTAGTAGCAAGTAGTAGCACTTGTCCTGCGCATCACATCACATTACCAAAGATATTGTACCACTTTATTGTTTGGTACCAAACTGAATAACTGTTGTACCACTGTATTGTCCTGGCATCGCATCTTCATTTTAAAAAACTTACTGATCTGTTGGGCTTGAGTTATTCTGTTAGAAGCAGAGATGACTATAAATATTTAAATATATGCCTCCGATCTGATGTAATAACTATGAGATGGTCTAATCATTGAAATAGGTAATTGTAAAAAAAACGAGTTATGAAATAAGTAATCATAAAGAATCAATGAAGATCAAATCTTTTGCAGATACATTACTCAAAGCAAGGACAAGAACAATGATGCAATGGAGCTCTTTGGTGACTGCTCACTCATATGATGACAGACCAACGCTCTCATGCGACATTAGCTTGATCTATATGCCTGGTGAGTTGCACTTCTGACAATTATATATAGTGCTATTTTGCCATGTAAACTTGGATTAAAGAGAACAAAATGTTGTGGTTATATTATTCAATTTACCGAGATTTCCCATCCTCTCTATTTAAAAAAATCCATAATCCACAAGGCCACGTGCCTCTTCTAATTGATATTATTGGTTTAGTTTGTATTGAAATGAGGAAGTGTAGTATATGTTCTTTTTCTTTCTTTTTCTTTCTTCACAGAAAAAATCAATATCAACAAAAACATTGCTCAAAGTTAGGTTTTCCTGCTTTGTTCAGGTACCCCTGAATTGTAGGTTGGCATCATCTCCCTTCGTTCACTCTCCTATGCAATTTTGGTCTTCGGTATGTTCATGTGAATCTAGGGCCTTTGCTGGTGCAATGGAGACACGGCATGGCCTTTGCTGGCTACTAGGTGAATATTCAGATGGCTATATTGGCAGAGAAGATAATTGTTTAGCTAGGTGAACATACCTTATTGTACAAATAACGGTCATTTCCAAATCTTTTGTCAGGTTAGGTGGAGTTGTACTAATCTGCAGACGTTTTTGCCATGTAGACGTATAAATAATGTTTATCAAGTTTATCAGATAGGTTTTCATTTCAAATGTTCCCCTGTACAACATCGAGTTGTGCTCTCCGTTTGCTTTGGTCGTAAATGAACAAGGAAAATCATTTCCTGCTGGATCACAATTGACCTACCTCGGTATTTGTTGTTGCCTTGTTGGAGTATTTGTATGTATTTTCATGTTTGAAACTAAGTAATTTAAAGAGCTGGTACAGTATGAGCAGAGAAATTATCGAAAGTCATCAAATATTTAGTGTAGTTTTGACGTATTCTTGAGAAATATGCATTTGTATGCCTGATGTTCTTCAGGCTCCCTGAGCTCTACCGCTCCCTAGGATCTGGGGACACCAAGTCCGTCATTGAGCGCTGCCTGAGGATAGGACACCAAGCCTGTCTTCAAGTACCGGATGCCTAAGATAGTTGTCGATTGTTTTTATATGCATTCCCTGAAATACAGCCGTAGTGCTAGCACGAGCATTATACTAGTTTAAGTAATGAGGATGTTTTTTCTTTTACTTGATTCACCTTGGTAAACTAATATACATCCTGATACAATATGAAGTTGTTTAGACATTTAACATCAGATCTACCTAAGAATTTTAGTATTCGAGTTGGTAGAAATTCCACTACTCTCTAACTAGCTCATTTAACGAATTTGAGTTTGTAGCTGGAACTTTCATTGGCCTCTATAGCTCACTGAATATTTCAGTACTGGAGTTTGCAGCTCACTTAGGTCCCCTGTTTTCCTCTTTAAAAAAAAAAAATTATTACTAAATTTAAGATGGTTGTGTAGTTACTACTGCACATGCTTGGCCTGGTGCAGCATGAATAAAATTCAAAAAAAATTATAATGCATTTGGTCTGCTGCGTGAGCTCTTTTGCTTCTTACAACACACTACCATGCTATACAAACTAATATAGATCCCATAGGTGAAGTGCACTACATTTTCACCTTAATCGTGCAACAGTGACGCTCAGGGCAGAGGAGGCTGCTGAGGCCACACAACTATAAGCTAGACCACCTCCAGTCGAAGATCTTGGCTTTAGGTCAGTGCCAGGGTTATTTAGCCAGGTCATCAGTGACATATTGCAGTCTGATCAATTGCCATCACTCGCAAGTTACTCATAAGAAGTTGAAATCCTCTCTTTGGCCTCATCGCAAGCGGACCCAGCGAATGTACGGACACAACATGCGAGCTGCAATCCTCTTTTGTCGTTCTTCACCCAAAATTATCTTTTTCTACCCAAAAACCGATGCATACATCCTTGCCGTCTCCATCCTCAGTTACAAGCCATTAGCAAAACTCCATTTCACCGGTCCGCCCCGCCACAGCTAGGCGACGATTACAGCGACGTTGGCAGCCGTCCGCCCGTGCGAAACCGCGTACCACCAGCCCGATTCGTTTGTCTTGTCCACGGGCCATGTCCTACCTGCCGCCCTGCCCGCCACTATATATACACGCCATGGCCATGTCCACCGCACCTCGATCACTCACCAGCAAACACAACTTGTTGCACTGCGTCTAGAGCTCAGGCAGCTAGCTAGCCATGAGCACCGGCACCATCCCCATTGCGAGGTGCGCTGCCACGGTTAACACCGCTTCCGCCTTTGGCCCGAAGAGCCGCCGTTGCAATGTGACAGCATCGGCGACGGCAGCGTCGTCGACGAGACGGGCTTCGGGGAGCAGCAGGAGGGACTACTACAAGGTGCTGTCGCTGGAGCACCCGGCAGACGTGGGCACGGAGGAGATCAAGCGCGCGTACCGGCGGCTGGCGCTGCGGCACCACCCCGACGTGTGCCCGCCGTCACGGCGCGCCGAGTCTACGGAGCTCTTCCTCGAGCTGCGGCGCGCGTACGAGACGCTCTCCGACCCGGTGCGAAGGGTTCGGTACGACGCCGACCTGAGGATGACAGACGGCGGGGAGGTGGCGAGGCGGCCTGGTGTTGCGTTCGCGAGGGACGTGTGGGAGTCCCAGCTGTGCGTGCTGCGCGCGCGCTCCGAGCAACGCCAGCGAGCGAGGAGCAGACAGCCGCAGCGGCAGGTCTGATTGGGTGCATCACACGCGTGACAACAGAGTAGAAGATCCGCGTTCTAATTCATTCATTGATTAATGATTATTATGAAGCAATTACCAATAAAGCACGACCAAATAAAGCGTCTTTTTGTCCTAATTCGTTATTTGAATGATCTTGAGAGTTGAGACACATCATGGCATCTGTTGTTTACTGGGATGTGTTTACTTGACCTACCAGTAAAATCCAGTGACCTGCATCCAAATGGTAGTAGTGCGAGTTCACCTTCCATCCTGGTCGCCGCCGCCGGCGCTGGTGAGGCAGCACTACCATATGAATGCACGGCCGCCACACCTTCCATCCTTGGCGGCGACGAAGAACGTATACGATCGACGTCCGGGAGAGTCCACGTTGATTGCGTTCCACGACAGGCGGCGTGCTCGAGGGCAATTGTCGCCGCACACGCACGGGCGGGCAACTAGCACGGTCTCACTGAAGATGCACACCATGTGCTAAATGAATTGCCGATTTCTTCGTCCTGCGGATTGAAGTTGTTGTGGGGCTCTATGGATTGTTACAGTTACTACTAAGGCTCGTCGTGGACATGCTGCAGTCAAACCGGATGCTCTGTAGTCACTATGCTCTCAGCCTCACACATGTCCATCTCCTCCTGCTAATCACTATTTTTAAATGGATTGTGTAATCTGATAACTATGCATTACGAATGATTTTGTGACCTGTGACTATATTTGACTTGTCACGTGATGACTAAACTGGAGTTTAATCTCTTAGGTTGCAGAAATGCATTGTTTCCATGAGGCCATATGGCAGCTCATCAATTGAATCTAGCTTCCAGTTAAACGGTATATAGACATTGTCAACACCCCTCCTCAGCATGCAACTAAAGTTTTGTTAATCACAGTCCAATATTTTAAAATTTTATCAAAACTCAAAGCCTAATCTCAATTCTCAATTAAAAACCGAAAGGGCCCAAGTGAGAACCAAATGAATAATAATAACTTAGTTGGGCTGCTTTGGGATATCTGCAATCTACTACTCCTATATTGCTAAGATCCACTAAGGGGTTCCATCCAATCAAATCACTTATTTTAAAAAAAGTGATGTCGGCTGACATCATCAAAGGAGTTACAAGCACAGCTTATTTATTTCCCACTAGCTATTTCTTTTTAAAATATAAAAAAGTTGTAGCACCTAAACCAAGTATCATAATTAAAATCCAATTGCACCATGGTGTTCCTCGCAATAAACTCTTCAAAATAAGATGCCACATGGATATATTTAGATAATTTTTTGGAAACGTTTAAGCCGTTTCTAAGCAAAAACCCGTTTTTAAGAAAAAACCTAGCATAACTGCATATCACATAGATTACATGAGATTCTCCAAAATATGTTTGATTTGTGAAGAAAAACTGCCAGAACTTTTGGGAGGGGGGATGACCCTTAGGTATAGTAGGGTTGAGGGGTTCAGATGGATGAGATTTGGGTGATGCCCGTATACAAACCTGTTTCTAAGAAAAAATCTAGCAAAACTTTATATCATATAGATTACATGTGTCCCTCTGAAATATGCATGATTTTATATGAAAGAAAACTCCTAGAACTTTTGGGAGGAGAGATGACCCTCAGGTATAGTGACGGAGGGGTTCGGGTAGATGAGATCTAAACGGTGTCCATATATATTTTTATTCGATGACCCGCAACAATGCGCCGGAAATTTCATCTATCTACTACTCCTATATTGCTAAGACCCACTAAGGGGTTCCATCTAATCAAATCACTCTATTTTACAAAAGTGATGTCGGCTGACATCATCAAAGAAGTTATAAGCACGGTTTATTTATTTCCCACTAGCTATTTCTTTTAAAATATAAAAAAGTTGTAGCACCTAAACCAAGTATCATAATTAAAATCCAATTGCACCATGGTGTTCCTCGCAATAAACTCTTCAAAATAAGATGCCACATGGATATATTTAGATAATTTTTTAGAAACGTTTAAGCCGTTTCTAAGCAAAAACCCGTTTTTAAGAAAAAACTTAGCATAACTGCATATCACATGGATTACATGAGATTCTCCAAAATATGTTTGATTTGTGAAGAAAAACTGCCAGAACTTTTGGGAGGGGGGATGACCCTTAGGTATAGTAGGGTTGAGGGGTTCAGATGGATGAGATTTGGGTGATACTCATATATAAACCTGTTTCTAAGAAAAAATCTAGCAAAACTTTATATCATATAGATTACATGTGTCCCTCTGAAATATGCATGATTTTATATGAAAGAAAACTCCTAAAACTTTTGGGAGGAGAGATGACCCTCAGGTATAGTGACGGAGGGGTTCGGGTAGATGAGATCTAAACGGTGTCCATATATATTTTTATTCGATGATCCGCAGCAATGCGCCGGAAATTTCATCTAGTTTTTAGAAAGAGATGTACTGGAGTTCTCCGGACAAATTAAATGTTTTCCCCTATATATTAACTAAAACCTAGTTATATCAGGCTCCGATGATCGCACAACAAGTTGTACGTCCTTTTGCAACACAAAGACATGTTTTTGCTAATTGATTTTTTTTTAAAAAAATGACCTCAGCATTGAAATCTTCTTGCAAAAGGTTGTTCGTGTCGTCTATGTAGTTTCTAACTTTTGGAGTATGTAGGGGATAGCTGCAGAAACCGGCCACAGGCCCGTTGTTTAACTTATTACTAATCAAACTTGCATTTATCCTTATGTGAGCAGATGTCTGGTGATGACCCAAACATCCTATAAAAATAATCGTCGCTAGATTAATATAATAGTCATACCTCTAGACCGAAATTCCCTTCTAGTACTAATTCTGTATTTCTTAATTTTTTCTATTAGTATTAGCTAAAGCTATATCTAGATCGCGTCGATAGAGAAAGCATCACTTTACTATGATTAAAGTGACACATAAAAAATGTTTGGTGTGGATGCATTCAATCAATCGAAGGCCGGCAATCTTTACTGATCACAGGTTTGTTGACATGATGCTTCTAATTTAAATATGCGCTGGTCGATATCTGAATTCTTCGACTTAAATGAGTCCATAGTATAAGACAAAATGCAAGATAGATCCACACGTTCATGCATTGTCGTTCTTTTAGAACTTACTACGGTGCCTCAAATTAATTTCAGATACCTGAAATCCTAGCGTCCACAAATTATGGCATTCGTCACACCTCCGGCCGGCCAGTCCCCGTGCCTGCCGGCCTCTTGCCGCCATATCCAGCCTCTCCGCCATGCTAACCTAACGTCATCAGGCGATCACTATAGCAAAACCCTTCTCTGTTCCAACTGCCATTTTCCTCTACCCAGACCACAGATGTCCTGCTGCTCGCTACTCTTCCCATGCTTGCTGAAAATCCTAGTCTGGTTTGGTAATTGAGTGTCAACCATGTAAACTAACGTTTTTACTGAGTATGTTTAGCTTGAGTCGATTTGATGACGATGAACAACACATAAGGAGATAATGAAGAAGATAGAGATCATGATCACCATGTATGCAAGTGTTCATCAAATGGAAAGGCAAAGATGAACTTGGTTTGATTTGCATCAAAGCCAAGAAGAAGACTGCGGATTCCATTCTTAGTTGGCGTGAGATTTTCCTGTAATATTTCTCTGTTCTCTGTTTTTTTGGGCTTTGATAGCCTTGTAATTCCTGTTGTCTCTGTTGTAAATTGTAAACCTCCTTTTATTAATAAAAAATATAGGTAGGGGGCTCCCCTGCCGATCTTTCAAAAATAAAAATTCACAAGGCAAAGGTATATGATACCTTGCCAATCAAGGTACAATAGATTGCGCAATTAGACTTAGAATAGATAGTCATACTACAAAAAAATATTTAATTGCAACGGTTATCTAATGTTACTAAATGTGTGCTTAGTGACATGGTGAGCATCAAGCAAAAAATGTTTTTGGAAACAATTTGAAAATGCTAACCCAAGTGCTTAGATGTTTGGCGAAATTTGACACGCGTGCTAAATGAGACGAGAGTTGCTGGTCGAGCCTTTTTGCACACACCAGAGCTGTCAGTTGTGGCACCGGAGTGCCCACCAGAGCTCTCGTTCAGTGCGCTGTATTAGAAATTTTAGCCGAGCATGTTGCCTTCCGATGTGCACCAGATGTGTATCACCAGAGGGTTCAGTGTAGCCTTAACGACATGCGCGGAATTTAAATAGGCTCAATGGAGTTGTCCGATGCGAGCAGTGGAGCTCATACCGCACCATTCTATCATAGTGAGAAAATAAGGTTGATATGTTCCCTTGTAGTTCGAGTGTGATGAGTGGTTGTCAACGAACCTAGCGTCTTAGGTTGAGTTTGAAACTAAACGAGATGTGAGTTAGAGTTTTGCAACATATCTCTTGGCTTGTGGTGCGCAGGTGGAGAGCTCGGGGCGGTGGTAGACAACAAGGTGTAGGTCCAGTAGAGACGGGTTGTGCCGATGGATCAGGAGTTGTCAAGGACGGACGCGAGGCTCGGACTGAAGGACCAGAGCGCCGGAGCACTAGTCGCGGTGGCTGACACCTGGGGACATCGACAAGCGCAAAGGTACATGGAAGTGACTGTGTTGACCAAGTCAAGACGAAGGATCAACAAGTCAATTGGAGGCTAGAAGACTTGGCGGCCGGGCGATCAAGGACAACAGTGCCACATGTCGAGCACGATGAATGTGTATGGAAAACTCTAATCGCGGATAGTTTGGTGGTTCGGGCCTCAAAACCACTGGCAGAATGGTTCTTGGGTTTGGGTCTCCAAACTCGAGTGGACGTTCTGAGGAGGAACGGGTAGCACATGAGGGTATCACAAAGCTTGCATCGAGGCGAAGCAAACTAGTGAAGGGCTCGTGGCCATAGAATACTTCTATATTGAGTTTGACCATAACACCCTCAGGATTAAATGGCTCGGCTCTAATTATCTAGGGGCAAGTGAGATCAAAGATGAATTATTCATGTTGTAACTTATCATTTGTGTCTTTAGACCTTGTATTCAGTGAAATGTCGTGAGAATGGAGGCCCTAACTTCCTATTGTCCTCGTAGCCAGTGGCGTAGCTAGGATTTCTAGCTAGGGTGGTCCATTGTCTAAATTTTCTTAACCACTATAAATTTAATATATCAGTACATAAGTATATAAATTGCAAAGCGCAATTAAGGAAAGAAAAAAAGAACATAAAAAGTTCATAGCTTTATTAACATAGAATCAGTGGAAAATATATTAAATTACATACCCATCATGGTTGAAGAATAATATGTCGCTGCCTTCATATCTCTGGAAAAGATAAGCAATGTCACCACTCCTCTTCATTTTTATCAGATCTGCAAGAGAATTATATAACGTTTCAGTTTACTGAACTAACAATCCAATACTGCAAAAAGAAATATAATTGGAATTCAATCAGCTTTGAATGAACTTTTGCCGTTTGTGCCTTCTGATTTGCCAATTGATGAATCGTTGCTAGGGGAGGAAATTATAGAAGCTGAAAGAAAAAGGAGAAACGTGTACAGACTACAGGGTAGGGCTTTGGCTTAGCAAAAGCAAGTAGTAGCAATCAAGAGTTCATCTTAGAACTTAGGTTTTTTATGTACGTACCTGCTGGCTGCGGGGCTGCTGCTCACTGCTTAGCGTTTGCCGACGTGGAGTCGCCGCGCCGATGCTCGATGGCCGCACCTGCGCTTCAGTGTCGCCCGCCGCCGAAACGCCGACCTTCAGGGCTTCAGGCTTGGGCTGCACCGCACGCAGGAGAATACGGATGGACGACGCGAATACGTGGCCACGCAGAATTCAGAAGGCCAGGCGACGTGAAATCTCCAGTTCAGACTTGATCCATGGGCTTTGGTTAGGCTGAGCGCAGGGTGGTCCGCGGCCCACAGGGATGTAG
>JADLZL010006368.1:0-10667 GCA_015844335.1 Chrysopogon serrulatus
GAATAGGAGTCATAAAGATTATAGGAATACCCAAGAAGAGCAACATTAATGGCAGGAATGCGTAGAACATACTAGAAATATATATGCCATTATGAAAGAATGGATGGAAAAAGATGAAGCTTTTAGCAGCCTAAACTTGGTTTAAATTCAAATGGTGAGCTTGAATGAATTTCTTTTTAATAAACATAACTCACCCAAGTTTAGAGGAAGCCTTAGATGAGACCAATCTTGGAGACATCGATTCATGGGAAATCCTAGAAAATAAAATATCTAATAAATGTCATAGGCATAAAATAATAGAGGTAAACTTATTGCCTATAGACAACCATGAAGAGACACCCTTGGAGTTTAAAAAGGGAGATTACATCGATGAGCATGGAAATTATCTCAGTAACACTTGATCAAATCTATGCTCATATGAGAAATCTCCTGAATCTTCTGGTCTCTCTATTATTACCACACACGAGATCTTCAACCCCCTTATTTTATCTGTTCATAAATCATTAAGAGGGTGGTTGTAGATGCATATATTTATCATAAATATTAAAGATCTCGTTGTAATCTTGATATAGGTACATAAAGGCTAGTGTTCTAAAGAAACCCACCTCACCAACTTGAATTATAATAATTAGAAGGTTTTTTAAGAATAACTTGGTGTCCTAAAATAACCACTCTAAAAAAATGAATTAGGGCTTGCACCTTAGGATTGTAATACCTTTGTGAATTGAGCATAGAGTTATAATTATCAAAATATTCTTTTGGGTATTTTTTTGTCACTAACCATTTCAGGTTTGAAGTAAGAAAATAAATAATGGCAGCATCAGGTATGACTAACCAATCATTATATAACATTACATCCACTCAAGCTTACATTTACTTTGCAAAATTTCAGCTTGGGGGAATGGGCTCATTTGAAAAAAAATTCTTAAATCATGTTTCTAATAATGGTTGTCTCTACCTTTTTAATTCATGTTTAAGATGTTGCATAATAATCATGCTTTTTCATATCTTTTTGAATAAATCTCTATAATGCTTTTTATAGTACCTTTGTCTGCTATAGTAAGATTTAGTTTGGAACTAGTGTATACATACTTTCAAAGGCTTTTTGAATTAAGCATGGTGCTTAGGTTAAATAGCCTTCCTTAACTAAATTTAGACATGAAGTCTAGCTTGGTTATTGAACTGGAAATTGTTGTGGTAGACATTAGATATTTTGTGGACTAACCCCTGTTGGAAAAAATTTTTAAAATTAATTTGGGTAAGTCATGAGATAAATTCGAATTAGAGATGAGACAGAGTACATTCTGAACTTTAATAACTTTATAGAGGAAGACACAGCGCATTCATCATGAATAAAAGAACTATGAGCATTAATGATTCACTTTATCTTACGCTACAAGTTACTTTGCCTCAAGGCTATGTCTGTATAAAATATGATTTATGCTAAATAATATCAATACTATCTTTTCATTAGCATAGACAAAACAAAATAAAATATTGAACAAGCAACCTGTGTTTAAAATTTATATATTCCTTCGGGTATGTACTGTCCACTAATCTATTACAGACATAATAATAACTGGAGTGAAAAGAGTCAAAAGATCAGAGAAGCAAAAGATGAAAAAATAATAGATGCAACAGAGGAGACAAGATGTTCATGAGCAACTCAAGATTTAAGAGGAAGGACCACCAGTCATTTACCCTTCATCACTTAGTGCTATCACGCTCTAATAATAAAGGTAATATTCTAAGGTAAGTGGTCACTGCTCTTCTCTTGATCTTGGTGTGCACATAAATGAAAACACAAACGTGTTAGAGTTACTGTTTTAAATTAGTTAACCTGATTAACTCAACATGGTTTATCTTTTAAGATTGTTTATGGCACCGTTTTCTTAATCTCGCTCTTAACCAAACAAGTTAAAACATTATATTCAATTTTGGAAACATGATAGTCATACTCATATGAAAATTTATATAGATAAACAATCCTTCAGTGGTTAAGCAACTTTATTCTTTTGTGTCATATGAACTTAAATGCAACATTAAATGCTTAATCTTTTGACCTTACCACTCATGGCATAAGTAAACAATTCATGTAATACCAATCTTATCTTGTTCAATGAGCCTAAGGATAGAGAAAAATAAATAAAGAAATAGATTTGGTTATGTTGGTGTTTTTCCACCAAAGAGAATCCATGCACTTGATCTCTGCCTTGATTTTACAAATATGACAACACATCAAGCAAAATTTATTAATACTATAAGTGAAAGTTTTGTGAGCATACACACTGATGAAGATGCTGCCAGCCATAATTAAAGCTCTACTTCAACCTGTTGGCCAAATCAAAGAACAAAGGTGACATCATCATCACTAGAGGTATACAACTATCACAACCTCCATCTCTCAAGATGGAGAGATACACAAGAGTGGAAGAAGAAGTTCTGTCGGTAAACTTAAAATTTCGTACTCTTGCCATAAGGTAATATGGTAGTTATCTAATTAATTAGTATTTCTATCTATATTAATAATTTTATTTTAAGATATTCATCTTTATAAATATTAAAAAAGAAAATAAAAATCTTTATTGCTTCATTTATTGCTTCATTAAATATTGAAAGCCCTACATGAATAAACTTATGGTAACCCTGTAGGAATATTTGTTGTGATGGCATATAAAAAATAATAATAGCATCTGTATTTACTCTCTCGCATTATAAAAAAAAAACTAAGCCCCATAAGAATAAATATTCTTTATGGAGGCATAAAAATATAATTATATATACCATACTCATATATTCAATTTCTGCATAATTAATCTAGAAAATCCTAAAAAAAGAGAATCCTGCTAGAACCTATCAATTCAAATCCAACTCAAAGAATAATCAATCATTTATTGGCTGACTGCTAACCTCTTATTAAATTCGAGCCTCGAGTTTTGGTTTTCTTGTTGTAGTATAATTATGCAGGAACAACTGTTTGACGAGATTTTGTATAAGATTTTTAGATGTACATCATTTATATGTACGGTTAATAAACAAGAAGAATGGAAGCAGTAGATGCTCCTCTTGTGTTCTCATACCTTGCGTATGTATGTGTATGTGCAGCTTACACGCTAACAGGAAGGAAGTAGCAGCTAGCTTGTCAGCTAATCTGCGTTTTCACGTACACGGCCATGCATGGGTCAATTGGTTGCGTGCAGCTGAGGTGGCCTGGTGCCTTGACCCGCATACTCAAGGAGAAAACAAAGAAGCTAGCAAGCTAGAGTACGTGCCATTCCATTGCATGTACTATGTGTGTCAAAATCAACGTGCTAAATAAGAAGCTAGCAAGGCCTCGTTCCGAATAGTATAGAAACCTGGCTATATACATGTGCCGGTGCACGACAGAGCAAACGCGATCTCCTAGTATCGTGCGGGTGCCCAACAAACCAAAACGGAACGGTGTGGCGGCGTCCGGCTCCAAAACGAACTCGCCGAACCCTACGGTAGCCACGGCCTATATAAAGGTCCCTAGCACCTCGTGAAAAAGCTAATCGGCAGCCGCATAGGAGAAGGGTAGCCAGGCTTCTCGGCGAGCTAGTAGAAGGCCTCGACGATGATCTCGGCGCGCGTCTTCATCGCAAGGAGCCTGCACGTCCAGTTCCGTGAGCCAACAGGAAGCAAGGAGCAGAGGGCTGCACGCCGGAACACAAGCAAGCAAGGAGCAGACGAGATGAATTCCAGGCCGTCTCCCACGGGTAAGAAATTAATCTAATAATTATTTCTTTCCAATCTTGCACACATGCATCTTGGTCAGAATTTCGAGTTTGACCGAGAGGAGAACGACGCGGCAGCCAGATGATCAAGACGGCGCCGGACTGCGAGAATTATCGCGTCACAAGAGATCACACGGCCTGTCGGCGTCGGGCGTGTCCGTGATATCAAGCTGGAGGCCGAGCGACCAGCATGGCTACCAGACCAGATGTTGAAGAAGATGCAAGTATCAACGAGCACACAAGCCAGTATGCATGTGTGTGTGTGCATACGTGCACGCTGTGCATGCACGTTCATGCATATACACACACATCTACTACAAGCCAAGAAGCAAGTTGAAGATATGTGTGTATACGAGCATGTTCAGGCTATACGTGGATATGCTTCCATGTACAAGCACGGCAGTCATGCTGGCCGCCGTCAGAGACACGGTGACGTACTCTTCATCTACTACAAGCCAGTCGATCGAGATGGCAGTCAGAAGCACAGCGCCGTGCTTCCTATCTACTGCATCAATCCAGCCGACGATCAAGACGGCGGCCGAAAGCTAGGCGCCCTGATCTCCATCTACTACGCCGATCAACCTCGACCACGATCGAGTCGTCTTCATCTACTACAAGACAACCAAGATGGTGGCTGAAAGCTAGGCGCCATGACTCTTCATCTACTACGCCGATCCAACTCGATGATCAAGTCTTCTTCATCTACTACAACGACAACTCCACAAGATCAAGTTCCACGGCGTACCAAGACGACGTTGCCAAGGGAGTCCGAATTAATCCGATCTACACCAACCATGCAAGTGCGACTGCAAGACACCACGTGTCGTTCGATACCGACGAGGCCATGATCATGCTGACGCCACCCCATCTCTACACCAACACCATGCATGGAGAAGTGAAGTGAAGATTGAAGACGATGACCACAGCAGCAGAATCGAAGGTACTCCGTGAGCTGATTCACGGGGGTAATTAACTGGGAGCTTTCCGAGGCCCTAGGAACCATGAAGACCACGTCGCTCGAGTTAGATCGCCGCAGCAGGCTATGGAGCGCGCATTCGTAGAACTCGTATTTGTTAATTCTTATGATTAATAAAGTACTTGTTCCCATTCTTTATTTTGTGTACTTTAGTACACTGGCACGCCCGTGCTTATTTTTCCCACGCGAGACGCCGCGCTCTGGCGGTGCTCCGGGTGTCCAAACAATAATATTATGACAAGGAGAGAGTCTATCAGTGGCACCCATCAGAACCGCTGCTGGTTACCACACTCTAGAGATCATCAACACCAAGTATTGCAAACATCTAGCTTGGGGAAGAGCATCCCCTAATTATCAGGTAACTATACCTAGGTGATTATCGAGTCTACTTTATATAGTCATAAAATACCAAAAATATGTGAGCACATGAAGGTTCACAATAGTATCATAGAAAAATTTAAAAATACCAAAAATATGTGAGCACATGAAGGCTCACCCTTAATTAAGAAAAACACAAAAAATATTCGGGCACATGAAGGCTCAACGCGATCGAAGGGATTAGCTTAGGGGAGACGCACCCCATTATCATCGTGATTAAGGTATGCCTTTACTATTAATTCTATTTTAGTAAGCTATAGTATGTGATTTAATAATTAAAGTATGTTTGAAGAACTCTCTCTAAGCTTTTAAAACTGGAAATGATGAATAGTTGCTCTACTATAATTCCTTTCAAGTGCCTAGTTTTTTAACCATGGATTCTTCTAAGTTTTGGACATGACTATTTTGATATAAGAATTTACTCCGAACCTGAAATTTGTGGAGGCATATGCTTGAGCTAAGTCTAGTTAATTGATTGATATAATACATGAAGGTTTAAAACTGCTATTTATCTTATTCCTAGTATTACTAAGTTCTGGAGATTTATTTTGAAAACCTAAAATTTTACATGATGAGCTCTTGTATGAAAAAATCTAAATTCCTACCAAAGCCATATATGATACATTTAGAGTTAGGAAAACCTTTGCACATTTATGCTGCTTGCTTTTACGTTGAACCTTTAGAATATACCTAAGGAGAGTCTTGTCATGCTTTTTAAAATCAATATCACTCACGCACTCCACCCACATATGTATTACTTCTACTTTGGGATGTAAGCGCAGTCATTTCCACTTTCATCTAGAACCATCTTAAAACTATTTTCTCTCTTACACTGGGAGTGAACACCCAAAAATATACCCTCTAGGACAGCCCCTATTTAATTGCTCTAATTTCTTATCATTATCTCCCCAATTATTTATATTCAAAGGATACATGTGGCTATGCAAAAGTATTGAAAGAAAAAAAAAGAAAGTGAAAAAAATGGGAGTAAAAGATGGACAAGTGTCCCAAGCATTAAAACAATGGGTACATAGATGCCTGCCTCCCAGATTAAAAAAAAGAGAATAAAGATAGCCCATGTTTTTTCGTGAAGAGTTCTAAGTTCTAAGGAGGGAGTTATTTTTAAAGAGCAAAAGTAGAATTAGGATTAGCCACTAAATACCATATATACACCTATCCATCATATTCCATACACATGCACATCTTGATTTGATTGAATGTCTTGATTCTCTGTGGATCCATTGTTTGACTTTACAATATATGAATTGTAAGTATGTTCATCCTTGTTATTGCCACTCCTATGAGCTTCACTATAAATGCTAAGTTGTAGGAAGGCATAACATCATTAATGCCTCAAGAGAGAACTATAAATACCACATATAATAAGAGACTTGAGGGTGTCATACAATTAAGCTATGAGTTTTATTGTGAAAATTTATAAAACTCCAGAATATTGGTACTGTGAAGAATTTGAGACATAGTACTTGACTTGATTGTTCTATCTTTCCATTGCTCAACACTTATGCAAAAGCTATAAAGCTCCATAGTTAAAAGTCAAATGGGTAAGTTTAAAAGTTAAAAGCAGTTTTGTCTAAACCGAAAGAAAATTTATGTTTAAAAGCAAGTGATCTTAAAAGAAATAAAAGTATTGCAGCAACTCCTGATCCAAGTTTATTAATAACTAGATCTAGATTATTTGCCAAGGAACTGGCAAAAGGTAAGCTTGGGGGTATTGTTAACACTCGTTAGTGTCAACTTATACTAGGACATTATACCTGAGGGAGAACACGAATACACACTAGTCTAGGGATTTATCTGACAATTTCTACGAGTTTTGGTGATTTGTGAAATTTTCAGGGGATTTTCCAGAAAAGGCTAAAAGAAGGATTTTGATGTAAATTTACCACGAAACTTAACCGCGACGCAACTACATCGCCAACAGACTCAGGAAGGGTCTAGAAGACAGCCGAAGCAGCGGGGCCCGCAGTGGAGTCAGGTGGGGCCGGCCTGCCCCCACCCTGGGGCGGTCGGCGCCCTAATTCCACCGATCGCCGCCGCCTTCTAGAGTCTTCCTCCCACGGTTGCTTGGAGTCCAATCAAAGCATCCCTACGTCGATTTTAGGTCAGTTTGATCCGACGGTGCACGTGAGATGAAGACGCAGATCACTGACGTGGCGGTTCCTTACCCCCTACTCCACCTCGGCCTATATAATGACACCCCAAGGCCCCTCCAAGAGGCATTCTACACCCCGATACTTCATATTCTCTACATAGATTAGGGTTAGGGTCCCTCTAGTTGATCTAGTTCTAGTTCATCTAGATCTAGTTCATCTAGATGTAGCAATTAGGAGAGACTAGTTCTTCTAGATCTAGTCTTGTTTAGAGATTAGAGAGATTGAGTAGAGGAGTAGAGATTCTGGAGGAGCTCCGGCATGTCGGCGCTTCTTTGTGGCTGTATTCTTCGGATTCACTTCCTCGCCGGAGCTGTTTCGAGGTACTTTTGTATTTACCATTCCGATTTAAGTAAGCAACTTGTTCTTATTCGTTCTTTAGTTCACATCTCATATTGAGGACTTTGATCTTGGTCATTACTTGGTTGAAGTAGTATTTCATAGTGTAGGTATGGTGCTAGGCTAGATTTACTTGTGGATGTCCCCTGATTAGCCGGATAGTGGTAGCTCACGTAGGTGACTTTATAGCTACGTTGAATCCTCTGTAGTCCACTTCCCGTTGATAGGACAAATAGACTTATAGGTGTCTGGTAGGTAGATTACTCTGTTTCTTCTCCTATTCAGGTCACTTGTCCGATAAGATGATATTATACAAAGTTTACTGAAGTTAGAACTGGAGTACATTAGCTATTTTCTTTTTCTTGATATGATCTAGCCTAATTGTAGGATTAAGTCTATACACTTTGTCATCATCATAACTGTTCCCTGTGGATATGATATTTAAAACCTCCGAGTAAAATGTGACACTAGTATGATATCTGTGCGCTTGTGGATAATCCTACTTAAAACTTATTTAAATGGAGTGCAGTTAAAAATACCAACAATGATGAAAGCCTCCGAAGCAGCAGCAGAAGCATCATCACCGCTGTCGAAAACCTCCGCCAGCCTAACATTTCGCATCGGAACCATTTCGGACACCAATACCTAGCTTTGCACAGACCATTCTCCAGAGCTGAAATCACTTCCTCGTCAGAGCAGACTCGCACATAAAACCAAGATTTCTGCCAGTCGGGCCACTTGTTGCGGTAGGCAGGAATAATCTATATGGTACCTCGGCTCTTTTGAGGAACGAAGTTGTAAGAACCAAATTCGAGCCGACCACTACAAGCCTTCTTTTCGAACGGCTGAGCTTCGTACTATTGAGCAAACACATTAACATCAAGCGGAGCATCCATCATCTTCAGTGTGGCCACAAAGACTCCTAGGCGAGCGAACGCGTTAGGAGTAAGCTGGTGAACTTGTATGTCAAAGCGTTGAAGCACCTCGCAAACGAATGGCTCACACGGGAAGCGAAGCCTGCAGTCAAGAAGTCCTTAAAAACAACGGCTTCATATGTCTCAAGCCGAGGAGTAGTTTCGCTACCAGGCGCACGACAGGCCTCACGAGTTTGTGAGCTCATCGAACCTTCAACCATGAGCTCATCCGAGACGGCCTCAGTAACAAGTGATTGCCCAAAGTAATATATGGGAACAATATCGCCCGGAATAGACTCGCCCTCTTCGCTGACTTCCTCTTCAATAATATCGACCACAACATCCTCATCAGCCTCAGGATGGGTGCTTTAGACATTAGCACCATGGGTCAATGCGGTCTCCTGAACCAGGGAAGGCTAGCCAGTGTTACCAAGCCAAGACGAACCAGAAGAACTGGATTCAGAGCTCGAGCTGCCTGAACCCGTCAGGCCACATCCACTTTCGCTAGAACCGCTACTGCCCGAGCTCTGAATACAACTAGCTTGAACTAACAAGAGCAAATACACAATTAAAACTGAACAACAATTAACGAAGGTAATACAACAAGTCCACAGCACTAAAAGTGAAGAGAAGAAAGGAAAAGCAAAGAGAACTCACCAACAAAACAAGAGAAGCTTAGAAAGCGAAGAACTCACCGAACACGTTTCGGCGAAGTCCGAGCCTTCAGTACAGAATGCAACAGGCGGTGAAAATGAGGGCCGGGTAACTTCTGGCTGGCAGGGGGAGCGGCTTTATATACGACAGTAAAGGCCGCCCCCTAGCGGAATTGGCGGGAAGCTGAAACGGCGTCGCAGATGGAGGCGACACGTTGATCACCATGAAAAGGCGTGCCCTAAAAAGAGGGGAAGATGTGGAGTGAATCCTGTGCGAAAGAAATTAAACTTACCACCCCTTCGCAAAGAATCACTCATAGGAGGCCTTTGACGATAAGATCATCACTTGAGTGCATGCACCTCCCCGTTTAAGTCCAGACACAAACCGGGCGAACGGGGCCGGGAACGAGCCAGCCTGCCCTGTTCCCTCGAGGGGCTAGTGTTAGGGAGGGGCATGATAGAACGACACTGCGAAATGGCACCGCAGCCGGAGCAGGACGTGCATCACCGTGAATGTGCTATTGCGTTCGCGAATGTCTTTTCGGCCCAGCAAAGAGATCATCGCCCTCTCAGCGAGGAGCATCGGGCCAAAAGCCTAGCGGTGTTGAGGGCCTTTTCGCCAATGCGAAATGACTGTCGCTCGATGTAGCAGGGGCGCCGAGGCCCCGAGGTGGGGACCACCCCGCCAGCAGGGGTAGGTAAGTGTTGTAGCCAGAATGACGCGTGTGCCCCTAATAAGGGGTGGGGTCACGCAAGGCCGGTACAGAGAAGCTCTCAGAAGGGTACGGACAGAAATTGACAGGGAAGCTAAGGCTCCTGCTGCCTATAAATACCGCCCAAAGAGCCAGAGCACGTAGGACTCGGCTGGACGACTCTTCAGCTAGCTCAAGGATTAGTAAGCTAAACCAACACTAAAGTATATAAGGAAAGGTAGAGGTCACCTAGATGCATAGCGGCGGCTCCAAGATGACAACGAATCGACGACGACGTAACCAGATGAATCAACGTTGGATGAGAGCTTGCACGGCACTGTGGCTTGATCTGGTGCCCATAGTCGATGTGTGCCTCCTTGGGGATCCTGAGGGTTCTTCTCTTGTGCGGATGTCGATCGACGTAACGTCAACACCATGGAAAATGCACGATGTTCCGTCACAGACCTCCGAACGCCGCCGCTATGGGAGCTCGGATTCTCATTGATGTTGTTGATGAAGAAAATTTCCATCTGGCTCACCATTGAGTCTGAATGCACACCCTCTACTTGGCGCGGCATTGTCGACGATTTGAGGTCGGCAGTCTACTAAGTGGTATGCCCAAGGTAGTAGATTAATCAGTGGAGGTGCGCTAGACGACGAAACAGATGTGACTCAAGACAAACACAAGGATTTATCTAGGTTCTGGCCGCTAGATGAGCGTAATACAGTATGTCCTGCGTGTATGTGATTTGTATTGATGAGTATTGAGTTGTATATGGATTGGATTGC
>JADLZL010006370.1:0-87091 GCA_015844335.1 Chrysopogon serrulatus
CCATGTGCAGCTGATTATTATTAATACTTTAGGTAAGCGTCCCGGCGTTCTTCTGGGGCAATCAGATCGCACGATAAGATAACAATACCATAAATTTAAATACGGTTGCTAAAGTGACATTTAATCGTAAAGATAAATATTATAAAATTATTACAGCCACATAATAATGGTATCGCATCTCACATACTCTACGATATAGACTTTTCTGTGATGCGTCTAAGATAATGCTTCACATCGACAGGAAGATATCTCCGATAACCATTTTTTTCGTGCGCCAATAAATCCACAAATAATTTCCGTCGCATCTCCACACCATCCTGAGTATATATGTAAATAGATTAATGTCCGTAACATGGCTAATAATGTGTGTCTTGAAAAATCTACCACAAAAACTTAAAACGAATGATGTTATACTCACCGTATAAATATGTGCGCCTTTAGGATGATTCCACGCAAACATATACCGCAGAATAAGATATCCACTCGAATATCTACGGCAAGGGTCACCATCAATCTCCTCTAATTTGTTATTCTCTAAATCAGGTCTTACTATTTCAGGTTTCCTCCGTAATGTCTACTGTCCTCATTAGCAATTAGATAGCCTCTCAGCTCAGGTACCTCAACATTGCACTTTTACTATGCTAACACTATCCTATGAAAGGCTCAAATACTCAAATGAAACCCATCTGTGACTAAATGTGTAAACAATTCACGGTTTCAATAAATTCAAATCTCTAAAAGACGAAATGTGGTATGTTTATTTTGACGCACTCCTGAAAAGAGGATTGGTCCAATCATAAAAAAATGAAGTAAAATCGACTCCAAATATCTGTCCAAGTCTAAACTATAACAGTTTGGCTCAAGGAGTATTAGAGAGCTATAGCTCCATGATGAATCATTCTTTTGTCCATAAGAAAGGTGACATATTTAGCAGGCTTGCATGTTTTGATTACTCCCTCCTGATAAAAATCATACAACAAACTATATGCCAAGTTGCTGGACTAAGACTAACAATTGCTCATTGGTGTATACTATAGCCTACAACATGTGCTCCGCCGAAAGCAAAATCATTCATAATTTTATGCATGAAAGCCTGAACCAACAAAACATGCAGGTGTCCCTGTATATATGGTGAAATGGGGGTGTGGCAAGGATACTCACTTGGAGAAGACATCGGTGGTGGGAGAGAAGGTCCTCGTCCACATCGGTGGTGATTGTTGGTGGCGCGACGCGGCATGGTTGGTGGCGGCGCGGCGCGGCGTGGTGAGGCGTCGTAGGCAGCTCCAGCGGGTGCGGCGACGTCGGTGCGGCAGACGCGGTCTCCTCCGGCAGCGCTGGCGGCGATTAGCGCAGATCAACGGCGGTGTGTCGTTTGCGGCGTCGGTGTGTGCAGGCCACCCGGGCTCGGGCGGCGGCGGCGTCGCGCAGCAACGTCTATCGCGGAGGCGATGTCGATGTCGCGCAGGCAGCCCGATCGTGAGCGCGGGCAGGTGTGCGGAGGTGAGGATGGCTGCGGTGTATTTGGCTGGTGTGTGCTTTGTTGATCGACGGATTGATGAATAATTTGCCTTCAATCACGTCATTTGCTTTGTACTGATTCGGATTGAATATTTTGCCTTCAATCACGTGTAGAGACTTCCATATTGGCAAGGAGGTGTGATTATTTCAATCAAGTGCCTTCTATATACGGAGCAAGGATTGCTAAGAAATAATATAGTAGCATTGAATTAGATGGAGTAAAAGAAAATATTATGGAAGGCTATTCCGTGATTGACCATGACATGGGCGAAAATATTATGGAAGGGCATGCAGTGCTGCACTAATTGAGGGCAAGATCGAGCATGATTATGGAAGGGCATGCGGAGTCGTCCTTTCGTACAAAAGTTTTCTTCCTTTCCTGTGACCACGTCCGTGATTAGCATGTGTGTACGAGATGGAAACTTGAGTGATTTTGGGCTGGTTTGTTTCATCTGTTACCACGTCCGTGTTAGCCGGGAAGGGAACAAAGCACATACGTAATTGTTTTATTTCCTTCTGCGTGGAGATCGCATGCAGGAAGGAGGGAAGGAAGGAGTTAACAATATTTAATTTCCACCCAAGCCGAAGCCAAAGGATCACTTGCCTTCTGTATCAATACGTGAACATGAGAGGAAGGGCTTACATGTTCGCATGGAAAGGGGAGTGGCAGCACCAAAAAATTGCCGCACCAAAAATTGTCTCCTCTTTGTTCTTTTTATTTGTAGAGATTCTCGTCCCGGGAGCAGCAGGCGGCCAATAATGCATTGTTGCATGCAGCAAGCGGTAACGGACGAGCACTACTGAATACTACTCCCCTTTATCTCCTTCATCTAAGCAAAAACTATTTATTCAAAAATCTCCTTCATATTAGCTTGGGGCTTGCATGCATTTATTGCTTCTTTGCTACTCATTGGTTGTTCTTTGCTTATATTTATTGCTTTTTTGCTGCTTATTAGCTTGGCCCGCGATAATAAAATGCAAACTGAGTGCTTTTACACTCTGCTCCTTGGTCATTGTGCCAAAGACTTAGATGAAGGAGATAAATAAATGGAGGAAGTATATAGGAATAGGAATATATATGATAAAAATATATGGTTTACTGCTCTAAGAAATTATAGATTATAGATAGATGAATAATGAAAAAAAAGGGTATGTATAGAATTGTCTTACAGCAGACTGCATAGTGGATATGCCTAAACGAAAATATCCAGCTACATATACAGAAAGCATAAGCTTAATGGAGCGGTGATGGGGCTGTTGGCGACGCGCACCAAAGATTTACCACTCCATGATCTGTTGTAATACTATCTCACCACTCCACAATGCGCACCAAAGATTTACCACTCCACAAGCATTGGTGCGTGGTGGAATGGTGAGACTATATTGTGGTTTTGTCATGGTTGTTAACTTTTGGGGTGGTCGTTGGTATGGCTAATCTGAGCTCCTTTTTGTATTCAATATAATACAACCGGCTTCTTCTCACAAAGTCATCGCTAGGTGGAGGCACGCAAAAGACATGGGATAGCTAGGTGGAGGCAATTGCGTAAATTAGGGATCGGAGCCGCCCATATGGCCAGCTTCTTCTCACGAAGTCATCGCTGCTACCCATCCTTCAACTCATTATTGTAGCCTCTCCCTTGGAGATAAGTGATGGAATTATCATATTTCTATTATCTTATCAGTCGTTCCAATAATACTCCCTCTGTCGCGAAAGAAGTGATTTTAAAGTTGTCTAAGTCAAACTTTTTTAAACTTCGACCGAATTTCTAGAAAAAAGCATTAAGATTTATGTTATCAAATTAGGATCATTAGAATTACCATAGAATATATTTTTATAATATGCTCAATTTATATCATAAATATTGTTACTTTTTCTATAAAGTTGGTCAAAGTTAAAAAAATTTGACTGACACGATTTCTAGAAATTACTCTTTTTAAGGACGGAGGTAGTATTTTTCTATCATAATAAATTAATCAAAATCAGCCGTTTTAACTTATCAGCTAGCTTATAAATCCATACAACAAGTCAGAAGTCTCGTCTCTCGGGGCAAGAAAATGGATCCACAGTCCATAGATCGAAGCATCGTGGTCTTCACTCTTCAGAGCCGCAGAGAGAGAAGCTCAAGGCAGTAGGGCGCAGAGCAGTGGAACTTGTTGGCGTGCGTGCGTGCGGTGGCGGCGGGAGGCGAGCGTACATACGTACCTTGGTGCTGGTGGGGTCGTGCGCCATGGGCGTGGCGACGAGGAAGACGAAGTGGCAGCCGGCGATGGCGGGCTCGAAGGTGTCGGCGTCGTACATGTCCGCCTCGAACAGCCGCAGCCGCTCCGCCGCGCCGGGGAGCGCACGGAGCAGCGCCGTCTTCTTCTCGTCGGCTGCAGGCATGCAACCAGCCGCCATGTGTTAGATCACTTGATGTCAGACATGCATGGGCCGGCGGCGAGGATAGGATGCATATATACCGAGGCTCCGCAGGGTGGCGTGGACGATGCAGCCTCTGGCGAGGAGCTTCCCGACGAGCCAGCTCGCGAGGTAGCCGCTGCCGCCGGTCACGCACACCACCGTCTCCGCCGTGCTGCCCATCCTATCCTATACACTACGCCAGATTCAGTGGCGGTCTATCAGTGGCGGTATCCAACCAACCGCTACTGATGATCTTCAGTGGCGGTTGAAAGTTTTAATAATTGGCTGGGTGGCCAAGGAGGCCGTCAACCGCGGTGGTGAAAAGGCTTGATGGCGGTTTGAGGTGGCAACCGCCATTTGAAAGATTCGATGGCGGTTCTACACTCAAACCGCCACTGAAGCCTCTACATCACCTGGCGGTTTGAGAAACGAACCGCCAGTGATGTATGTCATCTAGTGGTGGTTTCGAATTGAAATTGGAAAAATCCAAAAATTGCCCCCCAAAGGCGGGATCATAATTCAAACTGAAGACATGCTAATACGGTGGGAACAAACTTAACCAATCGAGCTATGGTGGCTATCTGTAGATGTCAAATAATTTATTTTTTTAATGGACAAAACATGTTCCAGCCCAGATTTGAGTTGTTCATCATGAACACATCATTTTTTTGTTTTTTTCACTAGATTAAATCTATTCCTCAATATTGTTTGGGGTTTTTCTTCCTCATACTAACTCCAAATCTGGTGAACTTTTTTTCTACATTTGTATAAAATAATGCTCTATTATATGGTTGATTTGATATTAGCATTGGACTTCAGTTTGAAAGATTTAATTTTTAATTTCAAATGAAGGCATGTTTAGATGGCATTTTTAAGTCATATTTGACCCCAAATGAAAAATTCATAGAAATATTATTTGTAGGTCCCATTAAAATGAGCAACTTTTATTCTTATATGTTTTCCATTTGACCTAATTTTGACATCCTAAGTGTTTGATTTTGAAAATGAACTTATTAGGACTAATCTTTAGGGCATTCGTTGAGGTCAAATTTGAAAGTGGTGAACATCAAAGTTGCATAACTCATCAATATCTACAACTTTTATTTTGATCATAACCTCATTTGAGCAATTTTAAATACACGTTGTTCACAAAATCCACAATCTCACACATAGTCCATATACTTTGTGTTTAAACATGGATTTTGTGAACAACGTATATTTAAAATTGCTCAAATGAGGTTATTATCAAAATAAAAGTTGTAGATAATGATAAGTTATGAAACTTTGATGTTCACCACTTTCAAATTTGACCTCAACTAATGCCCCAAAGATTAGTCCTAAGAAGTTCAATTTCAAAATCAAACACTTAGATTGACAAAATTAGATCAAATGGAAAACATATAAGAATAAAAGTTGCTCATTTTAATGGGACCTACAAATAATGTTTGTATGAATTTTTCATTTGGGGTCAAGTAGGACTGAATAATGTAAATAAAACATGTCATTGTTTGAAATTAAAATTCAAACCTTTCAACCTAAAGTCTAATGCTAATATCAAATGAACCAGAGAATAGAGAATTATTTTTTACGAATGTAGAAAAAAAAAATCATCGATTTAGAGTTAGTATGAGGGAGAAAAACCCGCTACAATTTTAAGCAACATATTTAATCCAGTAAAAAACAACAAAAATAAGATGTTCATGATGAACAACCCGCCAGCAACATCATTGGTGGTTTGGATTACCAGCCCCCAGTGATGAGCATATAACGATATCCACTTGTAGCTCAATTGGTTGAGTGCTTACCCTACTTGGCAGCAGGTCGTGAGTTCAAATCTGGTGCCCGCTCCTTAAACAATTTTTTTTTTCCATATTTTTCTTTTTTAATATAAAATTAAAAAAATGGCCACAGGTCTAAGAATCGAACCCGCAACCTCAAGTTTCAAAGGGAAGGGAGTTAACCAAATGGACTGAGAAGAATTTGTGATGAAGTTGAATTTGGCGCCTACTTATTCCTTACCAACATCCTTTGGCGGTTGCAACCCCAACCCGCCATCGATTCATCCCATCAGTGGCGGTTTGGATTACCAACCGCCGGTGATGCCACGGATATAAAGGAGAGGGGCGGGTCACGGGCCGGCCGGACACCACGCCCGCCGCCCGCCTTCCATTGCCAGGACGCAAGGAGTAGGGAGCTCCGTCCGCGCCGGGACCTCCCGGCTGCGCAACGTCCTCGCTATCCGCGCTACCCGGCCTTCGCGCCCCCACGGCCGCCCGCCACGAGTCACGGCCCCCGCTGCGCGCCGTCCCCGCCCTTGGCGCCCACCGAGGACCTCCTCCACCGGCCGGGCGCGCCCCAAGCCTCTCCTCGGCCGCCGAGGCTGTCCCTTACCGGTGAGCACCACCTCCACTCCAACCACCACCTCGACACCTGCAGGTCGCCCCGAAGACTTGGGCGCGCGGACGCCAGGTACACTACCACCGGCGTGAGCTCTTTCTGCTTGTGCACACAAGGTGTTCGGTGAAATGTCTCTTAGGCAACAACAAGTTATTTATTGTTTTATATATAAGAATATATCATGTACAATCACTCATATATGCTTTGTTTGCCCAAATTTATTCTAAGAATAATTTTTGTCTACATGAAAACTTATATATAGATTGAAAGAGTTGAATTGTTTCAATAGATGAGTTAGCTTATTGGGAATTTCTAATTGAAATGTTCACTTAGTTTGCTTAGTCTACAACAACTTAATTGCTTGAATGGATATAGGCAACCATGACACACTATATAGTTTGGGTTGGGCGCAACCCGAGGATCTATACAACATGGGATGCATGCCATCGTCAAGTGAACCGGTACCTGGGTGCCTGCTTCAAAAGATTCAAATTGGAAGAAGCAGCTATTTATGCAATGTATGGTGCAAGAGCAAGTGCAAGTGTACACCATGACCAAGATATTATTAATGTAGAGATTGATCAGGAGCCGGTTGCGGATACGAAGAATAGGAATGTTGGGTATTGATCTTTGAAAGATGTGGTCATTTTAGTGCAGGCTATGGTCATAGCATGTTTTGTTTGGATGTTCATGTAGACTGTGCTAGTCATTATGTAGTTTGTTGTAATAGGATTCTCGATGTATTGCAATACTTTAAGTGCTACAATTTTTATGTGATATTTTGATTAGGACAATTTTGATGTAATCGTAATCTCGATGCGTTTAGTTTAAAAGTATCGCAATATTGTGGCAAATAAAAAATATAAACCATCACTTTGTCGCCTTATTTGAAACCATTAGTGATGTGTTAGTGATCATCGACGGTTGGTTGGCGTTCAAAACCGCCATTGTTCACTACATCAACACCTGGCGGTTCAGTATTTAGAACCGCCAGCGATGTGGAAGAAAACTTGGCGGTTCATGTTTAGAACCGCCAAAGATGAAGATGGAGTTTAGAACCGCCCGGTGATGGGATAGCCATCATTTGGCGGTTGGTAAGAACCGCCAGCGATGGCTATCCCCCATCACTGGCGCTTTGGTTGTGGCGGTTCAAAATCCGCCAGGTGAAGGGGTTTTTGAACCGCCACTAATAGGCAAATCTGTAGTATAGAGTAGCTCTTAATTCGCTTCCTTGTGCGCTTAGCCTTACGACTGAAGGTGGAGTGTTCGTGATGGTAACTCCAAGTTGTATGTGCAGCTAGTAAAGAGCATGTGCTGAACGACAAAGATAACGAGTGGAGAAACAGCGAAAACGTCACCGTGATGTGTTGTCCATTGGCGTTGGCGACGACCGCCAAAAAATCGAGGCTCACCTCTGACGGCCACCACTGCATATATGGTACACTCACCTGACCTCTGCACTACATACTCGGACCACAAGTACTAGCTAGCTAGTGTCCACGGAGAATCCGAAGTCCACGGAGAATCCGACGTGGTAGCTACTTGAGTACTGAACGGACAAGGACTGGGATGTGAGCGCTACGTAGGTCCAAATAACTCCAGTGTTAGGCCGTTACATTCAGTGGCTTCTTCTCGTGCGCTGCCGCCCAAGTCCACAAGAACTTGTCTGGTTGGTTTTCAAAATTCACCAAGACAAAAGATTTGGCAACAAAAAATTGCTAGAAGCGGGAAAAAATATTAGTCACAGATTTTCTGGATACTTGGTTGATGATAGGGTCGAAAGACTATCATGTTAAATTGTTTGCATTTTCCATTATAATATGGGGCTTGTGGATTGTGAGAAATAAAATGAGTATAGAGGGGGAGTTTCCTAGATCATCTAAAGAGGTTTTTCACAGGATTTTACACTTGTTACAGAAATGGCGTGTGCTGCTGAAAGAACAAGATGGGCGTTTCTTGGATGACAAACTGGCGAGAGTGAAGGCGTGGCTACAACAATTCTGGATGAGGACCGAAAGTCATGGAGGTGGAAGGCATCATCTGACGAGATAGGATGTCTTGGCATGGACGTGTTTCCGCTTGTAATAGTTGGGATATTTCCTAGTTTCAGGTGGTGGCACGAGGAGCGGCCTGCGTGCCGGTGTTTACTTCTCTAAGTTTGTAGTAGTTTTAAGCTTTCTAGAAGCTGGTAACCCCAGCCCGTTCTATGTTTCCTGTAATACTCTGTTTCAACATTGTCTTGAGCTTTATATAAAAGCCGGGTTTACCTCTGTCAAAAAAAAAACTGAGGTATTTGATAAATTTTAGAGACCAGATATTTGGCTTTCCTAAATTTTGGCAACCAAAATTTCTATCGGCCAATCAGGCTCCAACAACGCAGAGCCGCTAATAAGCCCACGATCGGAGTCGCAGAGCCGCAAGTCCACGATCGGCTCCAGGAATGCACGGACATGCCCAAGATCCATTGGTCAGAGCGAAGAGATAAGCTAAAGCATGACTTTGCACGCATGCCAAGCTTATCCTGGGCACGATAGACTGCGCACGCACGATGGAGAAGTACATGACAATTGACATGATGGCACGATAGACTGCGCACGCACGCACGATGGAGAAGTACATGACAATTGGCACGATAGACATGCCATTCGGGTCGATCAGGCCGCAGCAGATCTGCAGTCTGCAGATTCAGTGTTGGCATTAACGGTGTTTTACTTTTTTACTTTGGGTGCGTGGCCGCGTGCCATATTTATTCTCTCTTATTATTACAGGCCGTCAGGTCCACCACACAGATACTTAACCCATAACCGTTTTTTTTTTTTTTGAAATCATAACCGTTTTGTTGGGGGAGGATATGGATTAGTATCCAGTAAACTATGGATACTAGTATAGTGCCCGTGCTAACGCTATTCTTACGGTGACTGAACTAACCAGGAATTGTAAAAATTCTTGGCATATTTGGATTGGCAGATACCATGAACAACAATATATAAAGTCAGTTCTCAAATTCAACTTAGCAATTTGTTATCCAACATATATGTAATATGTTCCAAAAGGGCTCAAGGAAAGTTCTCAGATTCAATTTAGCAATTTGGTACAGAACATCCTAGTTTTTGATGCCACCACTAATCACAAACTATATGCATCCCAAATTAATGTATAAAATACAAACATCATTCAAACAATTCGTCCCAAATCTGATCATTGTTCCCACAAGGACACAAGGCATTTGAATAATACCTGCATTTCTGTTCATACAAAAAAAAACTTTTCTAGTTCAGTTTTGCAACCGCTTATCCACAAGATATCCTGGATTCATATGGAACCAATTATTTGTAAGCAAATAATAGACAATATATATATTAAATTGTGAATAACATCACCTTATTGCTAGAAGATCATGGATTATGCAAAGAAACTGAGTAGATGACTTTCCAGCAGTCCCATTACTGCCACTCTGCCAGTCTGCCACCTCCCTAAACAAGAGCTGTATGTACATATCAGTGATAACATCAGTGGCTTTCTCAACTATTGCTTTCCTGCTTATCATATTAGCATACCTTAACAAGATGCCCACCAGTCCAGCAACCAGGCTGAAACCACAGCAGCTCAGCCAAGAATATATTCTAGATGAAAGCTAATATTCAGTCAACAGTAATCCTGAGTTTACAACAGCTTATGCCTGCAATGACAAATTCAAGTCAAATAGAAATTACAGTAAGTCTATAATAGAAAAATTGTTTAGGAAAACCAGATTTTGTTAAATAGACTACCTTGTTGAAAACCTGGTCCTAGTCAGAATGGACAAGACCACCAGCAATGAAAGCACACCCAAGAACCAGCAGCATATTTGACAATATTGAGCCTAGTAGTGACTTAGCATTCAGTAGCCCCTAACTGCAATTAGAAGAAAAGAAAAGGTTTTACATCTATACTAAATACTAATCAGATGCTAAAGCTAAGATTTGTTTAGAAATATAGCACAGCATGGGACCAAAGAACATACCTGAAATATGATTGCTCCACCACCAATGTCTGTGATGTATATCATTGCCTCAAGAGCTAGCCTGTTACTCAGCGTCCGGCCTTCAAGTAGTAGCTGTAAATACATCTAAACCATCTAAATCAAATAAATTTTAATATCTACAATTTGATAGTATAACTGATAGAAATATCTACAATTTGATAGTATAACTGATACAAAAGGAAATTGAAAATCAATTGATTATTCTCTTGCAAAAAAATGGTAAATACATCTAAATCATCAAGAAAGTGTAAGCAGATTAGGATGAAATGATATGAATGAACTGGCATGAACCTGGAGGTCCTTGGGGAGGTTCGTGCTTCATGAAGAGGCTCCAGGCTCCAGCAGTCTTTCCTCATGGCCGTGTCTCCTTGGCCTGCCTCCATGCTATGAGATGTTTTTCGAGAGGGGATCAGGGGCGGGAGACCATATGGATTGGAAACGGATCAGGAAGGAGGTGCAGCATGGATCGATCTGGGTGCAGCATGGATCGATTTGGGTACAGAGGTGTGCCCTGCCCTCGTCCGTGACCCGTGGGGATGAGGAGAGTCGCGTGTATGTGTGGGTCTAGCGGTGTCGCCGTCAGGGGCTCAGGCGCCGGCATGACAGCTGTTCCTGCGGGCAGATTTACCTGGCTGACGACGACCCAAACCCGACACCGGGGAGTGCAGAAGCTTCACCACGCGGATGGCGCTGGCGACAGCGATCCCGCCCGACTCGCGCCGGCGCCCACCCACTGCGGGCCATGGCTCGGCCTCGCCTATCTCAGAGGCAGCGTCCCGCACCGCCGTGTCCAGCCAGTGCGGCGGCCGGGAAACCTAACCGCATCGGGAACCAAGCGGCAGCGGTGGAAGATGAAAAATTGACGAAAACAGAGACAGCCTGAGGATTGAACCGTGGCTGCGGGGAGCGGCTGTGTGGCGCTGGGCGCGTGCCTGAGGAGATGGGGCATGTGCCCTGCCATTGTTGAGGGAATCTACACGAGAGATCCACGGCAGCAGCGGCACCACGCGGTCTTGCTCGCTGGTGCCCAACAACGGTGGCCGATGGCGGCGCACTGCAGGAGGCAGGTGTGGTGACCGGCGGCGGAGATTGCAGGCGGCTGTGCCCCTACCCGTCGGTTGTCGTCTAGGGATGCACGGCGGAGGGAGGTGGACGGGGATGGCGCGTTGGCGCTGGTGCAGCATTGGCCGCGGCCGTCGGCGTCAGGATCGGCGTCATCGGAGGCGGGGACCTTCAAGATGGGCCGCATGGAGGTCCGGGAGGAGGGCTGCCGTGGCCCGCTCACGCCGGGGCGCCACCGCCGTATCGGGAGGGAGAGGGAGGGGTGGAGAGCCGGAGAAAAGGAGACGAATAAAAAAAGAAAACCTGAGGATCGAACCGTGGCTCTGCCCTGCGGGGCGTGCGGGCATGGGAGATGTGCGAGGTGGAGGACCATACACGAAATATGAGCCGCTCGTGCGTGGGTGAGGCGAAGAAGAGAATATTTAGAATAAATTTGGACTGTTGGATTTTATGATATTAGTTTTTTAAGGTGACGATTTCATGGGTGGATGGAGGAGAAGTTACTCGGCCGGGGGACGTTTTTCGCGTGTGGGACGTAGAAAAGAAAATCCAGGTGCATTAGTAGGTTGATGGGGAGGGTAATCTCGTGTTTTTGATGAGATTCGAAGGATTTTCTGGGCCGTAAATATAGGGACAATATATAAGGCGTATCTTTACTTAAAACACCGGACATCATCTCTCACTATAGTTTTCAAAGGGACCTGAAAATTAAATCCTAATGACCTCATTTCTTTTTTGTGCCCCTTGAAAAAAAATTATCTCTCAGAGCAAGGGTTCTAAAGCAAGACCGCATTCGATTATACATTTAGATGATATTTTCACAAAGAACATGTTTTTTTCAAAAAAAATAAACTTCAATTTTCTTATCGTGAAACAATAGAAAAGTACACACAAGAAAAATAAACTCACAAGAAAGGAGTCTGAGCGGATGGTAGAGGAAGGTGCGCCCATGTAGAGCCAAGGTGCGCCCAACTAGTATAGTAGACTTTTAAGTTAAATGCGAAATCTGTAACGAAACCATATGTGATTATTCCTTTTCTTCTTTTCGGCTAATGACAGGGAAACTGATGATGAGTCAGAAATCCCAATTCAAACTTTGATGGGAGGAATCGACCGCGATGGCGCAACAATGCAACATACGCAGGGGTGGGTCATCGATATTCAAGGATCTATCTAACCAACAACCGAGTGTTTTGAAATTTCCTGGCACCTGATTTTTGTCTACGCATTTACAATGCCGTTTAGCTATATTTACACCATCTTATTACTATAATTATAATGATTTCTTCACTGTAATTTATTGGATAGTTCGATGTAATTTGGGGATAAGTAGAAATCTCAAAGAAATATATGCCAAATTTTCAGAAAAAATACAAATCATTTCTATGAATTGCAAATATCAAATAATTATGTGTCAAGTTATTCAAATTTAAGAACAAATTATAAACTATTCACAAATAGTAGTGGGGCCACACTGGCAGCCTTATCCCTCCCCCTCCTTCCGTGAGCCGTACGGACCTGATGGTACCGGCGTGCGTATGTGTCGGGACAGAGGCTACAGCAGGGGGATGGGGATGGGGATGAGATGCAGGCGTGGAGCTAGATGAAGACGAGTGGTTTGGGCGTTGGCGGGAGGCAATGGCAAACAGGGGCAGATCTACAGGGGGCTGGGGGCTCTTGCCTCCCCCCCCCCCCAAGAGCTGATGCTTCAATGGAGATGTAGAGAGGGTGAGAGAGAAGAAGAGATGGAGAAAACAAAAAGAATAAAGTGATAAACAAAGAAAAATGAAGAGATAGGGAAAGAAGAAGAGATCAGCCCCCTTCAGTTTTTTTCCGCAACCGCCACTAATGGCAAACAGTGGTGATGGCACGGAGCTGCGGCATCGGCTCACCACTGGTGGTGATGGGCAGCGGCGTCAGAGCTGCGGAACGCAGCGGCATCGGTGGTGATGGGCAACACGGAGGGGCGGGAGTGCCGCCGGGTTCACCACCATGGAGTCGGATGTAGCGGCGGCATCCGACGCTAGAGGCAACGATGTGTGCCCAATCCCGCGACCGAAAAATCACATGTTGAGGGTGTCGAAAACAACAGAGTGACAAATAGTATTTCTCATATTCAATGCGGTGGTGGGTGAGCCCTTATCCACAAAAAACAAAAAAAGAGGTATTAAGAACAAAATATTCATGATATTTGCAATTTAATATCATATAAATCTTTGCATCCACAACCACAAGTAAAGCTGAATTTGTTCTAGCTTACCTCTTAACATGCTATTAGCCTACTACACACGTACAAACACGATACCACCCGTATGACAGTAGCTCTGTAGCTGAATTTCAATGCTGCACATGCCATGTTTAGTGTAACATACTAGCATCTAGAGCTCTCCCAGCCTCTTGGCGCACTCGACGCTGCAGTCCAGCGTCTCTTCCACTCCGTACTTGAACCTGAAACCCAAGTCCTCAAGCTTGCTGGTGTTGGGCACAATCCTGACGCCTTCCCCCGTCACCCTATATCACAATCACAGCCACCACCACACAAGATCAATCCCCAATGCAAATCATAGGTATATTCAGTCGATCGAGCTAAAAACTGAACATGTCACTGACAGAACGTACTCCGACAGCCGTATCTTGAGGTCGGGGTGCTTGGCGGCGAAGTGGTCGACGATGTCCCGCATGTTGGGGTACCCGGCGGCGCAGAGGAAGCGGCCGGCCATGGACGCCTGCTCCATGCAGAAGATGTGCGCGTCGCAGACGTCCTCTATGTGCGCCAGCGGCACGGAGCCAAGCAGCGCCTGCAAGAACAGGAGGGAGTTGTGGTAGATCGCCTGCCCCGTCAGCGGCGCCACGATTACGGGGATGCTGCTCCATAGGTATGACTGGATGGTGTCGCCGCCGACGAGCGCGCACGCCAGGGTGACCACCTCCACCGGTCGTCGGGGCTGATCCTTGTTGTAGCTTAGCAGCTCCTTCTCTGACAGGGACTTGGACCACACATAATCCTGCGTGCGATCGAGCGCGCGTGTTTCAGGCTTTCAGCTCAGTTCATCACTTCATCATATCGACATGCTTCATCAGCTAGCACCCTAGCAGTAGCATTGCCATTATTGCTGTACGTACGTCGAGGTGAGCGTTGCTGAATTCGTAGGAGAGGTTGAGCGGCGTCCAGTTGGACTCGTTGGCGAAGTCCTTGTAGCCGCTGCCGTCCTCCTTGAGCGGCGCGGCGGCCGTGACCGAGCCCGTGTAGATGACGCGCTTCACCGTGCCGGACTGCTCGCACTGCCGGAGGATGATGCGCACCGCGTCCACCGCCGCCTCCGTCGTGTTCTTATACTGCAGAAATCCACGAGGCAGTCAGGCAGATCGTTATACTCTCGTCTCCGGAAGCCAGAAGCCGGAGCAGGGAGGCCGGGCCATATTTCATATTTGCAGGCTTGCAGCACGTCGAAGAAATACTAAGTTTAGGCACTAAAGTTTAGGCAAATTTTGTTCAAAGATACTGTTTAATTGTGTAATATACGCCGATGCACACCGCCAACTTTAAAATTTGTCTAGTACCATGATTAAATCAGTTATTTCTGCCACTGAAAACCGCATCTATTAAAATAATACTAGTAATTTTTGTGGTTCGCGAGAGAGAAAAGACGGTGATAGACCGTATTGCACCTTAAATTGTTATGGATTATTCACACACAACTTGTGATAACTAAATCCACATACGAGTTCGCGGACAGCTCGCCCTTGTATTCTTATATTAGTTGGTGTATATACAGCTGTAGACTACTATAAATTGACTATTGGAGTGGCCACCTTGTAATATAAAAATGGTTGTGGAGAGAGAACCGGGGACTCGGTTCGAGTAGCTAGCTCCAAGTACTAGTTTGTTCTCTGGTTATCGCATCTCACACCGAGGCTAGCCGCTAGGCCCCAAAATAAAACTTGAGCTGTCAACTCTCACACATGGAGCTGGAGCCTGACATGTCTGTCGTTACATGCGGATCCTCTCATGAAGGAAAGGCGTAGAGAAATGTATGGGGATTGGATTGGGTCGGAGGCGGCGCAAATTAGGGAGCCGCCCAAGCGCGTGGGCCTCTCTCATGAAGCCACTAACTCATCAAAGTTTATTAGCATTCCGAAACGGAACCGACCAGCCGGCGGCCCACTGAGATCCGTCATCCACGGTGGTCTCGGCTAGATCTCTCGGTCTCACGGAAAGAAAGGAAAATGGATGGGTAACCGTCGTGCATGCGCATCGTCGTCGTCTAGTAGTCTCCAGAGCGGCAGAGATCGAGAGCGTACCTTGGTGCTGGTGGGATCGTGCGCCATGGGCGTGGCGACGAGGAAGACGAAGTGGCAGCCGGCGATGGCGGGCTCGAAGGTGTCGGCGTCGTACATGTCCGCCTGGAACAGCCGCAGCCGCTCCGCCGCTCCGGGGAGCGCCCGGAGCAGCGCCGTCTTCTTCTCGTCGGCTGCAGGAATGCAACCAGCCGGCCGCCATGTCGTTAGATCGCTTGCTTGGTCATATATGGTCTGTGATATATCCGCCGTACGAAAAAAAGATTATATAGGATACCTACCGAGGCTCCTCAGGGTGGCGTGGACGACGCAGCCTCTGGCGAGGAGCTTCCGGACGAGCCAGCTCGCGAGGTAGCCGCTGCCGCCGGTCACGCACACCACCGTGTCCGCCATGCCGCCGCCCATAATCGTAGCTAGCTCTTCTTCCCCTCCCTTTCCTCGTCTCGCACTGTTTGTGTGCAGATCGAGTACACATACAACCGGCCCTAGCTCTCGGCCGCATTTATTATATAGAACAGGAAGCGCCAGCGGGCGGGCCAACCAAGGCGATGCATCTCCAACTTCCAAGTTTTTACACTCTCTCTCCATCACATCAATTTCAGATCCGCATATAAGAAAGCATTAAATATAAATTAAAAAATAACTAATTGCACAGTTTGGTTGTAAATCACGAGGCGAATCTTTTGAGTCTAGTTGGGCCACGATTGGACAATATTTACCACATACAAACGAAATGCTTCTGAGGACTTTTCAATCTCTCTCCTCTCACAAATGATTTGCCGCATGTAAAGAGCATTAAATATAAATAAAAAAAAATAACTAATTGCATAGTTTGGTTGTAAATCGGAGACGAATCTTTTGGCCTGGTTGGGCCACGATTAGACAATATTTACCAAATAAAAACGAAGTCACATACAGACTTTTTCAATCTCTCCTCAAACCATCTAAACAAGGCCCAAGTCGTGAGACGGTAGTAGCACTACTATTTTTTTTTTTTAACCGTGGCGGTTAAATCTTATTAACAGTGGCGGTTTTTAACTGTCACCGAGCATAGCTCACGGTTAATCAACGATTAGCCGTGACGGTTAAAAAACTGTCACGATTAATCGATTTACCGTGGCGGTTGTTTTTAGGCCAACCGCCATGGTTAATCGTGATTTACCGTGACGGCCTATTTTTTATATCAATATTTCGTAATCTTACGTTACAAATTTTAGCTACTAAATGAACTCAAATAAAAAAACTTTTAACTATAAAATTTTAAATCTTTTCAAGTACTACAACTTTGATATAGAATGTATCTCCATCGGAGGTAGTTTAAAAAATTCAAAAAAATTGAGTTTGAAGATATGTGAAGTTACAACACATATTTAAAACTCTAAAATACTTTAAATCAAAAAACTTGTCAATATCAATATAGGTCTTCACGGCTGGAGTCGGCTGAAAAGTCACTGTTTGCACAGTGAACTTGTGTCTTGAGGTGGCGGCAGCACCAGCCGATTCCAGCGGCTTTAAAGCCAGCCGAACAGAGCCTGGTATTAAGGGCTCCTTTGGATTCAAGGTGAAACGCAGGAAAACGCAGGATTCCGAATCCTAAGGATTCGGATACTGTTCACGCCTTTGGATCGTAGGAAACCACCACAGGAGAAATGGAGGAAATCTTCCTACGCTAGCTATTCCAGAGGAAAAACGGAGGATTTCAAACATCCATGCCAACCTCTTTTTTCTATTCCTTTGCGTTGGATTGAAGGCAATCAAGTCGCTCGAGAGAGGTCATTGCAGTAAGCACGACGTCGAGGGAGAAGAAAACTGCAAATAAAAAAAAATTGACGTGCCGGTCCGGCCGCCTGCCGCCGCTGCAGCTCGTTGACGCCGGCCTGCCCGCCCGCCCAGTGCGAGCTGGCCGGGCGAGAGCTCGAACTCGTCCTCGCCTACTTGGCCGGCCGTGCGGGAGCTCGAACTCGTCGTCGCCGGTCGCCGGCAGGAGCTCAACCACCTCATCGCCAAGGCTGCCGCCCCATGCTTGCCACTCGCGCTCGTAGCCTCATGCCGCGCCCGTCAGCTTGCGGCCCGACCCCTGCGTTCGCCGCTCGAGCTTCCAGCCTCGCTCTGCGTCTAGCTGCTGCTTGCCATCGATGCTAGAGAGGTGGAGGAGCTTCAGTGGAATGAACGGATAAGAACGATGGGGAAGAGGATAAGATCGAGATGTGGCGCACAGCGACATCAACAGATGAGAAGCCCAGATACCGTAATAACTCTCTAGTGGCCCACTTGTAAGATATGTTTATTTATAACTTTCCTTTCCATTCCAACAAATTTCCTACGCCCAGCCAAACAACAAACCTTCATAGTTTCCTACTCCCTCCGTTTCAAATTGACTGTCGCCGTGGGATGCGTCTACACAAGTTTGACTTCGATTTTATAAAAATACGAGCAATATTTATATCTTCAAATAATTTTGTTAAAAAACTAGATCCAAAGATCTTTTCGATGATACTAATTATGATACTAATCGATGATATTTAATATTTATAAAAATTACCGGCATTTGCTTCGGGGAAACGGTTTACAGACATTTTGAAACGGAGGGAGTATAGGTTTTGTTGGTTTGCAACGAAAGTTGCAATATTTTTCACTCTCTCTCTCTCACATCAATTTCTACCCGCATGTATGGAGCATTAAATGTTAGTAAAAAAATAACTAATTATACGGTTTAGTTGTAAATCACGAGATGAATCTTTTGAGCCTAGTTAGGCCACGATTGGACAATATTTGTCAAATACAAACAAAAACGCTACTGGTAAATGCGTGGGGAATGCAAGTTTTTCACGAACTGAACAAGGCCATAGTTTTAATTCCTTTGGTTTCCAACTTCAATCCTATCCTATTCCTTTGTTTTTCCTATTCCTTTATTTCTCCAATCCCATGTTCCAAAGAAGCCCTAACTATGTGAACATTTGGGATCATTTAGGAAATCAAAAATTTAAATTTCAAAATCTATAACTTTTAAATACATATTTGGGACTTTAAACATCTTCAAATTAAAAACTTTTCAACTATAAAATTGTAGATTCTATTGAATACTATAACTTTTGTATAGACCATGTCAACATTTGAGATAATTTGATAATTTTAAATTTCAAAATCTGCACACTTATAACAATATTTTGGGACCCAAACAGTTTCAATCAAAAAAAAAAAAATTTAACTACAAAGTCGTAGATCTCATCGAGAGCTATAATTTTGATATAAAGTTTGTCATTATCCAATTTCATATGAAAAAGTTATGAATTTTTTTTTCTATTTTCAACTATTAACCGTGGCGGTTGCCTTAAAAGCAACCGCCAACGGTTAATCGATTTTATGTGGCGTTATTATTGACGGGCACGGTAAATAAAATGCGCCCGCCACGGTAAATCAAAGTATTTTACGTGGCGGTTAGATTTTGTGACCGCAACGGTTAATAAAAAGGCACCGCCTCGCAAAATCATTTCTATACTAGTGTAATCGAGAGCAAGTACTCAAGTTATTCCAAAAATTTTGAAGAGTAGAAAAAACATAAAGAGTATAACTAATAAAAAATTTAATAATACTTAGTTGGTGTCATAAATACTATTATTTTATTATTTAAATTTAAGAACTTCAACTCTTCGAGACTTATAATTTAGGATAGAGAGATTAATATTTAATTTGTCAGAGGAGCGAGAGCGGAGAGGTGCTCGTATTCCCTCCCGGTCGCTTTCTATAAGCTGCTATATATAGTAGTACTATATACAGAAGAAAAACAAGGATGGATCGGATAAGGGCATGATACGATGATGGTTGGTGAGTCACTGGGTGAGCGAGACGTTTTGCATTTCTAACGTGATTCGGGCGATCGATCGAACGGCAGATTCAACGTTGGCGGTGACGGGGTTTTACTTTGGGGTTGCATATGCCGCCACGCCACGCATATTTTTGTCGGTAGATCACTGCACTGGACGCCGTCTGGGCAGGTCAAGCTTGCTAGCAACTATATATCTAGGCGAGACGACGTCGTCTCGTCGTCCATGACGACGAGCCGGCCAGGTCACCCAATAGGCATGTTTGTTATTAGCAGCCGGTGACGCCGCGCCATCTTCTCGGCCGTCGGGCGGTCCACCATCAGCGCCCTGGCACTCGCGTGGTCGCCACCTTTATTCACTACTGCACTAAAGCTCTGTAGGGGCGGTTGGTGATGATTTGTAGAGACGGTTTCTCCAACCGCCCCTACGCAAGCGTGGCTAGAAATCCACGATTTGTAGAGGCGATTTTGAACCGCCCTGTTAAATACTATTTGTAGAGACGGTTTTAGATAAAACCGCCCCTACAAATGCATTTGTAGAGACGGTTTTAAAAGATAACCGCCCCTACAAATATGATTTGTTGAGACGGGTTGAAACTACGTACGTCTCTACAAATTAATTTGTAGTGACGGTTGAAGATAAAACCGTCCCTACAATATTTATTAAAAAAACTAAATTCAGGCTGATACCCAATTCCACCGGAACAAGGTTATATACATATAGGAAAATCATTCAAACAACACGTAACAGTTCATTAACAAGTCCAACAACATTCAGACCATGACATATGTTATGAAAATATTAACATTCAATAATTACACAAGTCCGATAACATTCACAAGTCATATTACACGTCACATTACATTCACAAAAGGATTCAACGACCTAAGCTTAGCCTTTCCCACTCGCGAAGATGTTGGTACTGAGGATTACTTCCTAAGTCAGAATTTGGGTCATGGTACGATCCCCTCACATGTATAATTTGATCCATTATGAAGTTGCATAGGTCGCCCACGAGTTCCAAGAGGTTGTCATCATCAATCGGTGTCCTACTCATTTCTTTCTCTTCCGGCCACTATATGAACAATTGTACATTTAGTATTTCATATTATAGGCATATCTTTGAATCAAATTGTTGTACTACAAGTGAAGCATTTAAAATATACCATGTTAGGGTGTCTCCTGTATGGACCATTTTCTCGCAATGAAAGTGCGGACATAATATCCACAGTGTACACTCCCAATCTTACGCTTGTGACACCGAAGTTTGAAATAGAAGATTCTTAGGTAATGCTTTCGACAAAAAAAAATAATGGAAGCACTAAAGGTAGTTACACTTATCGGCCACTTTGTTTTGACACATAGATTATCCTTCCTTGTTGGATGATGCCTCCCATGGCGTTTTGTTAACGTAGTACCCGAATGCCCCCGCAAAAGTGAATATAGCCAATGACTAAGTACATAAAAGTTAGTATCCAAAAGTGCTACAATTGTAGAGGTATATGAACTTATACGTTTTGAGGATTGCTATGAAGTTTTTATATGTGTTCTCGCCCTTGTCTGTTGAATCGAAGACCCACGCCATCTTTGTGGCCAACATCGACGCCTATACTTATCCAATGATTGCTGCATGATTTCAATCATAGAAATAACTAAGCTCATCTAAATCAATCAAAAATGTGTTATATTCTTAAAGCAGAAAGAAAATAGTTGTACTTACTCGAAATTGTATGGTATCCATATTGTATCTAGATTCTCGTAGTCTATCAAAAGCACTTGCTATGTATCTTTGAAACCTTGAGCCCGGCGTCTCTTATGGCTTCTTTGACGGATCTGCTCTTTCTCCTCGATGGTCTTTCCAATGCGGCAAGTTCTTTGCCATATAATTCCCACTCGTTGGGGTAAGTAAACCCTGTCTTGTGCTACCAATTGAGGGTCTAAGAACCCGAAGACGTTGAGTTGACACTTGTTTAGCAAGGTGGACTTGCATTCTACAAATCATGACGTTGGTTAGTTATAACATAATGCAAAGATTATAATGAAATAGGACAAGGACTTACAAGCACCACGTGCGAATTAGGTTGGCTTCCATTTCTCCGAGGTGGAATATTGTCTGTAGATCATCGAAGTCAAATGCAATTTTTCCCTTTGGGCCCCCAAATGTCTTGGCGGGGAAGCTTGCGTCTATAACATTTATTTTTGTTTCTTGAGCACGCAAGTACCAATCATGGAATCTTTTCATTCCTAGTGGTAGGTTCTGCATGACCCGATTTGGTAGAAATATCTTGCCTCTTGTGTAATGTTTTGGGCAATCTTTTGACCATTTGATAGCTTTTACATTTGGATACTTAGAAGCCTTTTTCTCGAAGTCCGTTGATTGTTTGGTATGCGTTGCCTTTTGCTAGTGACAACCGGTTCGGATCGTGGGACTTGTTTGACTTGGTTCTCCGGCTTGAACCGGTCATGTGCATACCACTTGGGCCGACGTGATGCCTTTCATCGTCTCAAAAAGCTGGTCTCTCGTGGATTAGATGCTTCTTTCCTATTTCTCCTTCCTTGTCGGCACCTTCTACATGATCAAGTATTGGCTCTGCTTGTAATGAAGTATGTGGCATCTCATTACACATGTCCTCGATCTGAGGAGGGCAACACTGTGGCATATCAGGCACGGGCTTGCTTGGAGGCTGGGAAGGTTCTGGCATTTCAGGCAAGGGCTCGTTAGGAGGCACGGAAGATTGTGGTATATCAGCCAAGTTGTCCATAGGAGGCGGGGAATAGTGTGGCATCTCTAACAAGTTATGGTCACGAGGTGGTGTTTGTATCTCCCCCCTCCTCACACACTCCCTCCAAATGCTCTCAAAGGCGGGCGGACAAGTAGCCAATACAATGTCTTTTTGTGCCGAGAGGATAAATTGGTTTACTACTTCTCCAAGGTACTCGGTCCCTCGGGAGTTGGGTAGTCTATCTTGCATCGGGTGTATTCGGGCTTCACGGTATGGACCTCGACCCTAGTATAATCTTGCGGTATCCTACTATGGTGATGTAAGCCACCCGGGAGGATGTGCCACACCGTTGCCACCTCGTCATTATGTTTTTTGCCTACCGACGAGGACCACCAATGTGCACCGAGTTGGTTCCCGTATGAAATCAAGCGGGTGTTGTGGCCGTAGTCGACCCTTGGCCGCTAGGAACTTACGGAGGGCTGTTGATCAAAGCCAATTGTCCCGGTGGTGCCATTATTGTACGTGGCTCCGTAGACAATCCTTGTTCTTCTAGTGCCTTCGCAACTAAAGCCTTCACTTGGAGCTCAAGATTATTTCGACGATCTACGCCATGCTTCTTGTATATGTCTGTCCTCTTCAAGCCATATTTCCATATCATTCTTTTTCCCTAACCCTCGACACGACACGGGTGCTCGGGGTTTCCCAAGGCCACGCTAAGTTCATCTCTCTCTCCGGAAGGCTTGAATGAGCCCTTACGTGCCTCCTCACCAAGTTTCGGTATTTGTGACACCGCTTGTTACGTCTCGGCTTATCAAATTTTAGCCATTGCAGATGCTTCCTTGTTCCTTGCAAGGATCCGACTTTTTTGTGCGCCTCTTCAAGCCCTTCAAGTTGTATGCCCCGATGCGGCGGCATCTTCCTCTATCTTCTGAACTGCTCTTCCTTGCCAATGTACCCACGGGACCTAGATGATGAGGGTGGATGTTCTTCTTTGCTAGTTCGGAGTTACGGCACCGAGGGCTAGCGCCATGGTGTAGTCTTCGGGCCACAAAGTCGGCCCATTGTCCGGGAGTTATCTTGCCAAACTCGTTGAAGGGAGTTGAGTTATGTCGGACATACTTAATGTTGAGTTCCGACTTCCAACGCCCGAATGAGTCTCCAAGTTGCTTGAGAGCGAGACGTTGTACCAAATCATGTGTTCCTTCCGGAAATCTAAAGTTCTTCAACGACTTTTTCTCCCATAAATATCTCTTTGTCTCTCGCGGGATAGCTTTCCGGGTTTTCACCTTCTTTGGGTTTAGCTCATCTCTTACTAGAGCCCCGATTGCATTACGCCACTTTGCTCGAGATGCTTTGGCTCTCGGATCTCCCCCTGTTGGCCCGACCTCTCCGTTACCACAAACGTAGCCTTTTCAGGATAAAGGTTGGCTTTTCTATCCCCTCGTTTCCTCTTTAGTTGGCTATCGAGGTCGTCACTTGTGGTTCTCGGGAGCGCAGGTTTGAGCGTCGAACTCGCGGATCGTTGCCTCTCGCTCCACCTTCCTCCGATCTTTCTTGTCTTGTATCATGTCGCCGCCGACGCCGACGATGCCTAGTTGAAGATGGAGGGACCTATATTGGAGATCAAAGTTTGTTTATGACTACCATAATATTGAAACTAATGATAACTTTGATAAGAATGGATCCAACCTCATTCGGATTAAAATCCGGATCAAGGTCGTCGAACGTTGGCCTCCTTCTAGTTTCAGGTGGAAAAGGATCCTCGGGACTTTCGTGCACGCGTGTGTCTTCTTCACCATCATCATCGTCATCTTCATCATCGTTGTCTCTCTCACCTTCCTCGCCTACTTGACCTTCCTCCCCCTGCGCCTCTCGGCGCCTTCATCATCCTCTCCTACCGCGCCTTCCTTTTTTTTGCCTCTCAGCATGGTCATCATTCTCTGATTCTATCATCGCTACTACATCATTTTCTATCTCCTCATTGAACTGCTCCTCAGTAAGTTCCTCTACTTGTGCCTCTTCAAAGTTAGGCTCAACCTCAGGCCTTGTGGTATGACTCTCTGTTCTCAGCGTCATTTTCTATTTGGATTTTGGATGCAAGAAAATAGCACCAGCTAGCAGTTAGCAACTAGACAAGAGAGGGAAAACAACAGCAGCTAGCTGTTTGAAAAAGGAGCTAATTGTATTTTGCAGACTGAGGTGCACTATCATTCATAACAGAAACTAGACAAGAGAGGGAAAACAACAGCAACTAGTATTGAGCTGCCCTGACAGTGATAACAAAGAAAAGGGACCAGCAATGATGCCAAGTGGCTCACAAGTGTAGGATCATTAGTTCATATCGTATATTAATGAGTTGGACAGTTTCATCACAGGCAAAAAAAAACAGATGAGTAGCAACAGTTTCATCACTAACTCAAATAAGGTCAGTCTGCACCATTTCAAAACAGTATTAGCTAGGTACATTCAGTTTCAACATTTAGTTTCAAGATCTGCCGGTGAGCAGTGAGTGAAGTCACAAATATTCACAAGTTTTCAGTCCAAATTTTCAGACAAGCTATAGCAGCAGCAGCGTAAGGCTGAGACATTGAGAGACTGATTTAAAATTGCACAATGACATTCAGTCTGAGATAAAACGAGCTAATTGTATTTTGCACACCGAGCTGCCCCGACGGTCAAAACGAAACATTTAAAAAGCATGCCTCGTAAAACATTTTGCACACCGATCCTAGACTTGGAGCATCAAGGCAACATATACAATAACGCAAGATCTGCCTTGATAGTCATAACAGAAAAATAGAAACATCACATTTGAGCAACTCATTGTGTTTCCAGTTACAGAATAATGGAAAAATATAAACATTTGAGCATACAAGAACAAAATTGAGCACACAATACCTTGTTTTGTTGGATTGTTCATACGTTTGATTTTATTACGAGAGAACAGGTAACCAATTCAATTTCTTGGATACAATGTACTTTACAAGTAGGCTATTTCAGTAATCTACTAATTTTCATGTTTAATTGTCATGCACTGATTACTTTAAGTTACAAAAAATACAGCAGCAGTGGGCCTCAGACTTGTCAACCATCATTTGATCAAAGACTTGGAGCATAAAGGCATCATGGATTTTAACAGAAAAGAGGATAGGGACTAGGACTAATGCCAAGTGCCTCACAAGTGTATGATCATCAGCTCACATTCCAAAGATTATATGGAGTAGGACAAGCTCATCATAGGCAAAAAAAAAAGATATAGATGAGGGACTGGGGACTGCACAAGAGGGGATCAGAGATAGCAGGACAAGAGCAAAAGAGTAAGATCTCAGAAAAATAGACGAGTAAAGGGACTGCACCATATGTCCGAACAGAATAATATAGCAGCATTTGGCCTCAGAAATGACATCCATCATTTGATCACAAGACTTGGAGACTCAAGGCAGCATATACCATAACTAAATTGAGCTGCACTAGCAAGTCATAGCATAAAAAAATACAGCAGTTAGTGGGCCTCGGACTTGTCAACCATCATTTGATCACAAACTTGGAGCATAAAGGCATCATGGATATTAACGTAAAAAGAGGATAGGGACTGGGACTAATGCCAAGTGCCTCACAAGTCTATGATCATCAGCTTATATTCCAAAGATTATATGGAATACGACAAGCTCATCATTGGACAAAAAACATATAGAAGAGGGACTGTACAGGAAAGGAGACAAGAGTATATGACAAGCTCACAAGTCTTCGATCATCATCTCATATCTTATATAAGTAATGAGTAGGACAGATTCATCATAGGCATAAAAACATTACAGAGGGCCATCATAGTACCAACATTTGGTCTCACAAACTCAAATAAGTAGGTCTGCATATAGAGTGATGAGTTAGTAAACCAAAATTAGGTACTGAGTACTGGACAGTGGCAAAATAGACATGCATATAGCACAGTATCATACAACACAGAACCAGTAACATAGGCAATGTATCAACTCATGCATCTAAATGTCAGTAAAATGGCATGCATATCATCTAGTACTGAAGCAATGTATCACACAGCAATGTATCAACTAGTTCATCTGATCGGGAACAGGATAGGTTGAGGAGGACAGAGCAAACCCGAGATCCGCGTAAGGAGCACACTGAGGGGGAGGAAGAAGGGCCACCAGTGAGGAGCACACACGCCGGCCACCGAGTAGCAGGACGGCCACGGGGGAGGGAGCACGGCCGGCCACTGGGAGGGAGGGACGCCCGCCGGGTGGTGAGGGTCGGGGTCAATCGGGGAAGCGGGACGCCCACGGCCGAGGGAGGACGCCCCTACTAGGAAGGAGGAGCACCGGAACCACCTGAGCCGAATCCGCCGTTGGCCGCACCCGACTACCGGCCAGAGGAGGAGCACCGAGGAGCACGGACAATGGAGGGGCACGGACGCAGATAACGGCGGGGGAGAAGGAGCACCACGCCACCGACATGTGACGCCGGGAGAGCAAATGGGCGGTGGCCGGAGAACCCAACGACCGCCGGCGGCGGGGCCAAACCCAGCCGCCGTGTCGCCGCCCGATTTGGTTCGGCAAACCAAGGCGGGCAGGATGGGGCGGGGATCCGGCGGCCGAGGGGGGAGGAGGCGCGCTTGAGGCCCACGGGGAGAACGCGCACGGAGGCGGGCCGGACGGTGGTGGCGGATGTGGCGGCGGCGGGCCTACTTTGGCGGCCTGACGGCGTGAAGGAGGAAGAAGGCGCCCAAGACTTAGCGAATATCTGAGGAGGCTCGCGCGCGTGGAATATATATATACCGGCCGGTTTGTAGGGGCGGTTTGTAAGTTTACCTGTCGCTACAAATTATTTGTAGAGGCGGTTTATTCACGAGCCGCCCCTACAAATCACTCGAAAGGTAAAAAGCATGTATCTTTGTTATAATTTATATAAGACAATGCCACATTTTGTAATTTGGTTATTCAAATAAATTATATGTTGCTATTTAAAGAAATTATATGTTGATGTTGAAAGAAATTATATGTTTCTATTTAAAGAAATTATATGTTGATATTAAAAGAAATAAGGTTATGAAGAGACGGAGAGACGGAGGATGTACATTGTGTAACACCACGTTTCGTAATAGCACAAATTTTTTCTAAATATAATTAGATGGAAGTTTCAATTGCATATATAGCATCACACAAATACACCAAAGTTGTCACACATGCATCGAAGGTCTCGCTTACAAATACATAGATAGTATCACACACATACATCAAAGTTCTAACACACATGCACACATACTACCCAGCAACAACTTTACCCTTGACATCTTTTCGTTGCCATGGCAATATGTCTTTGGGTAAATTCTTTTCAACAGCACTAATCTTTTTAGGGAAGTCCATGAATAGCTCCATCTCAGAGCCATTATTGTATTCATCAAAATTCTCCTCGCCATCAAGTCCAACAATACTATGTTTCCCGGAGACAACCACATGCTTTGTCTTTTTCTTTGGGGGGAGGTTAGTTTTTGGGTCATATAGATAGAAAACTTGAGCAACACGAGAAGCAAGAACCCAAGGGTCATCTTGGTAGCCTAAATTGTCTAGGTCCACCACTGTCAATCCAATCTCATTGATTTGGTGTTGTTTGATCCAGCGACATCGAAACAGAGGTATCTCTAGACCAGTGCCATAGTCAAGTTCCCATATATCATCAATGATGCCGAAGAATGAGATCTTTTGGTCCATTCCATCAAGAGCTTCGATTCGAACCCCACTATTTTGGTTCACACATTTACTATCCTTTGCATGCGTATAATATGTGTAACCATTAATGTAAATAAGCTTGCCATGATGTCACTTGTCTTGATGGCCCTGCAGCCAACCTTCGGATGGTAACTTCATCTTTGGTATCTCCACTTGGAAGATTTTGGTGGTCCTTCAACCATGTTGTGAGGCGTTGCTTGTGTTGTCTCATGACCCACTCTTCTGTGCGACCATTACTCTCAGCCCTTATTAGTTCCATGTGTTCGTTGATATATGGCTGCATCAATTGTGTACTCTGCATGACACTGTAATGTGCTCTAGCCACTTCACTGAAATCTGCATCGATGAACTGTTTTCTCCCCTTCGTGCCCTTTCCAGTGAGCCTACCCTTATGCCGAGAAATGGGTTGACCAATCCCTCTCTGAACTTTTAGGTACTCCTGACAACACTCGACGACTTCTTCGGTATTGTAACCCTCTATCATGGAGCCTTCTGGGCATGCTCGATTATGCACATATCGGTTAAGAACGGACATAAACCGCTCATAGGACCACATTTCATGGAGGTAAGAAGGGCCTAGTGCCTGTATCTGATGCACCATGTGAATCATGAGATGTGGCATTATATCAAAAAAAGCAGGAGGTAAACACATCTCTAGTTGGTTTTGGGTCTCCACCACAAAATCATGTAGCTCATGAAGTTCTTTTTCATCAATTGTCTTTTGTGAGATCTTTGAAAAAAAGTAACACATGCGGGTGATGGCCATTTTCAAGAACTCTGGTTTTATTGCCCTAATTGCAATAGGTAAGAACACTGTGAGCATCACATGACAGTCATGAGCTTTGAAGCGTGTTATTGATAGGTCCTTCATTGATACTAGCCTCTTCACATTAGCTGAAAACCCAGTGGGAACTTTGACGGACCTCAGGAAATTACAGATTGCTCTCTTCTCATCTCGCGTAAGATTGAAGCTAGCTGCAGGAAGGAGGTACTTTCCATTATCCTGAGCTACTGGGTGAAGCTCAGGCTTCACATTGAGCTGCACCATGTCTTTTCGTGATTTGAGACCATCCTTTGTCTTCCCAGTGTCCATCAAGGTAGCAATGAGACTCTCAAAGACATTCTTCTGTAGGTGCATCGAATCAATAGCATGGGGAACCTCCAAGTCTGGCCAATATGGCAAATATTTAAAGAAGATCGACTGTTTTTTGAAGGGAACACCCGGGATAGGAGGTGTGCTTCTATCTCTCTTCGTCCCATCCGCATTCTTCTTTCCAAAGGTGACATGTATATTTTTTCACCATTTCGAACACATGTTGCCCATTTTTATGTCTCACTGGATTGGGTTGAATTTCAGGTTTGTTGTCATAAAATCTGAAGAACATCTTGCTGCGGTATCTGTGAGTTGGCTTCAAGAAACGTCGATATCGTAGGTACACTGTCTTCTTAGAAGCAAGCAAATAAACCCAAGTAGTACCATCCAAGCAAACTAAGCATCCTGTCTTCCCTTTGATTTGCCCTGACAAAGCAAACAATGCGGGATAATCATTGGTAGTGACAAATATAATGGCTCTACAGATGAAGTCCTCCTTTCTAAATGCATCATACATAGGCTCCCCGTACGTCCATAGCCTCTCCATTTCTTGCATCAAAGGCTCTAGAAAAACATCTATGTCAATTCCTCGGTTGTTTAGGACCTTGAATGAGAATAGTGAGAAGAAGGTACTTTCTCTTTTGACACAAATACGTTGGGATGTTATACATGGTTAAGATAATCGGCCAAGTATTGTGCTCGCTTGTCCTCTCATTAAAAGGATTCATTCCATCAGTGCTCAAGCCAAACCGTACGTTCCTCGGATCTTTACTAAATTCAGGGTATTTCGCATCAAAGCGCTGCCATTGGGTACCATCAGCTGGGTGTCCAATCTTACCATCAACCACCTGGCGTTCATCATCCCACCATGTCATAAGTGCAGCTTCTTTAGGGTTTAAGAACATACGCCTCAATCGGTCAACGACTGGCAGGTACCACATTACCAAGGCTGGAACTCGTCTCTGCTTTTCATCGCTGCCTAATGGTGTATCCTCTGGGGGTTGGGAATCATTTACCACCTTTTTTCCACCCTTCTTCCTCTTGTTCCCCACGGAGACTTCTTCTTCATTAAAAAGGTCGTTGTTCTTGTATCGACTGGCCCCACACCGAGGACATTTATCTAGTGATTTGAACATATCACCGCGGAATAGGATACAATGGTTTGGGCATGCATGGATTTTTTCAACCCCCATTGTCAATGGACTAATTACCTTCTTTGCTTGGTAAGTGTTGGAGGGTACCGAGTTTGGTCTGTGGCGGTAACCATGATAGGAGACGCAATAGATCATTAAAACTACTGTCGACCAACCATACTTTGCCTTCGGGATGAGCAACTCAAGCACAAAACGTAGCACTGCCCGGTGTGTCGGACAACCCTTTTCAACATCATACAAAGTCTCCTTCGATGCTTTCTTCACCTTTTCTAAATTTTCTAGACCTTTCGCTCTTTTTAGAATAATCTCGTGTCCAATTGCAAGAAGCATTTCCTCTAAATAATCACCATCACCTTCATCACCAACACGTCCACCTCCATCTTCTTTATCACCAACATGTCCACGAGCATTAGTGTGGCCACTAGCTTCGAATTACCAGCCCAACCACCACCACCTTGCTCATAGTCATTGTCATCCATTTCTCGCATCCGGCTCCGCCACATATTGGTCAAGGAATTCGATATCTTGTACAAATTGGTGCGGGCAATCATGGTTTGCCACTCCTTCGTGTGAATCAACGTTTGGCATTGTTTCACCATGATGAATCCACACTATGTAGTCCTTCACAAATCCTCTCATAATCAAATGTGCTCTGATTATACTCACATCTGTCCATGCAATATGATTCTTGCAATAATCGTGACATGGACAAATAATTTCATTATTCTTACGTGACAACATTGCATTCTTTCTCTGCAGCATCAAGAAATTTATCCACTTCATCACGGAAATCTGGCTTCCACCGTAATGCACCATACATCCAAGACTCCCGGTATGCTGCCATGTTTCAACTACACAAAATAAAAGAACCAATATCATTCACAAGGTGATATTTATAACAAGACCATTCTTATTAGTCTGATTATCAAATATAGCTATACGATGCATATATAGCAAGGTGGAAACGAATATATTTTTCCACAACCATTTAAATAAATATATATTGCCATTTTCTTGATTATAATAAGCAACTCTAAATATAATTAATAATGAACAAATAACTATGTATCCAATATCCTTCAAATGACACTAATTAAATTCTACTTACTAAAATAAAATAACAAAATAAATAATAATAATAATAATCAACTACAATATAAAATTAATATTAATTAATATTTCAACTACCATCCTTCAAGTGCACACTAAACTATACTTAGCTAAAAAAAAAAATAAAATAAAAATAAACCCTAGTTCTAGATCTAGATCTAGATGTGGATCAAACATTAATAAAAGTTCCTAATCCTTTACTCTAATCTTACAAAACCTTGCTATATAAGGGCTCAATGTTATTTCCCTATCAAATTATACCTAGCATCTTAAAAATTTGCACCATAAATGGGTCATGCACCATAGATGAGAGAGAAAAGGTAATCTCTAATTAAGATGAAATTAACCAATAAAAACTCAAAACAATTATTGCAATAGCATTTACTTACCTTCTATGACCCCTCCACCAAAGGAAATGAAATCAAAAGCTCCCCCCCTAGAAGAGCAATTTTGGGGAGGTAGCCCAAGGCCTCCCTTCCTTCCTTCTCGGGCAACAGTAACTGGCCCGAGGAGGAAGAAGGGAGGCCGCAGGTATATGTGGTCGTCATTTGTAGGGGCGGTTCTATCTAAAACCGCCCCTACAAATCCATTTGTAGGGGCGGTTTTATATAGAACCGCCCCTACAAATATAGGCATTTCTAAGGACGGTTTTTAATCCAAACCGCCTCTACTATACGATTTGTAGGGGCGGCTGAACTGGTGGGTGGCGTGCCGGCCAACTGTAGAGGCGCCTCATGATTAAACCGCCACTACTAAAAAAAGAGGCCGTTGCTACAAATCAAATTTGTAGTAGTGATTAGCGACCCCGGCAGGTCGCCTATGGATATTACTGAATGCATTGCAACACTGTCAATCAAAACCATATCGGGGCGGCACGACTTTCTGGTGTTCTCGACGAGATTCGGAGGATTTGCTGGGCTGTAATATAGGGACAATAATAATATTAATAGGTCGGTCGAAACACTGGGGACATTAAGCCTCACCATAGTTTTCAGAGAGATGCCCCGAACACACACAACAACCAACCAACCAAAAAAGAAAACTCTGTTATAGCAAGTGTGTTAAAACAAAGTCACATTTTGAGTATATTTGCATGGCGTATCATTGTATTAAGTAAAAAAGTTTTGAAAAACATATAACGAGCGCCGGAGAAGGTCGACCTAACACAGCCGTATTTAGACCATTCTAGCAAAATACCTCATGTTTCGAATTATATTTTTTTCCTTCTTGGTTTAACCTTATGTTCATCATCTTTTTTTCTTCTTTTCTTTGTTGGTTAGTTGTGAGATGAAATGAAATGAATTATTCCCTCAGCACTATAGGGAAATATAAACATTAGACTACAATTATCAAATGAACTCATGATGCGTCATTTTATTTAGAATTGGGAGAGGTTCCGTTACAATTCGCTTGCCATTTGTAAGTGGCATATATGAATTACCTGACTTTGTATACCTGAAAAAAAAACGGGGGAGAGGACTTTGTACCACACCACGACAAGCTAAGGTAGACAAGACCTGATAATGGCGTAGTGCCAACCTTCCCTCCCTGATATCAACGACACAACGACAAGGTGCGGTGCCTCTTAATCGGCCGGCGACTACATCATCTTCAGGCGGCTAAACGCGCGTATCTATTATATCCATTGGTTGGAGTCGCTCTTACATGCATATGTCCCAATGGTTTCAAACCGAACAGCTAATCACGCTGGATTCGCCTAATCCCTGGCTGTTGGAAACCGCGAATTTCTCGTCGGATCACGGCACTCTGCTATGACGAGGGGATCGAACCACAGGAAGAGCCGCATAGGTACAGAGAACAAACAACACTTTTACATGGTACATATACGGTACTGTCAACGGGCGAAATCCTCTTGTTCCAATTCCAATCCACTGCGTCTTGCATTGCAGTGCTACCCGTCGAGTACAGTTAGTCCTAACTAACCAACAACCTCACCTTAGAAACACAGCAGCTGAAAGACTAGAAGGGGACTCCATATTCTAGTGTCACTTCGTTCCAACTCGTCCACAGGAGCCTTGGCACCAACTCGACCGACACCGGTGCCGAGGCAGGCAGATGGGTAGCCTTGCGGCAAAACATCGCCTGAGTTCAGCTTCAGCAGCTTGGCTGAGAGCACAGCCAGCGTGTCCATATCCATCATCCATGTCCACATTACACTTGATACAGCCTAGCCTCAAGGATCTGTAATCTGTTCAGCGGTTCCTGTGTACCATTTTGGGGGTAGAACATTGAGCGATCAACCAGTACAACGGTATTCATGAATGAATGCAGAAAGAACGAAGCATCCAGCGGGACAGTCATGGTAGCTTACACAAGTATTGACGCTTCAGAAGGAGACTGATCCGACTTGTTTGGTGCATTCCTTGCAAGGAATTCGAGGACATGTTTCGCCGCCTCCCTTGGCTTTTCGACATGAGGAATATGACCACACTGCCGGACCTGCCTCAGAATCGCATCTGGGAGTTCATGATGAAGCCTCTGCAGAGTGATGTAAGAAATGCAGCATGAGCATAATATATCTGGTAGTGACACACACACTGATGGTACTTTATGCTGTTTATTATGTTGACATGGCATTAGCTTTTCCTCGCAGTTTAAATAGCAATAGTACTTGAAATTGGTGCTCTAGTGTTTTAGTATCCCAGAAATCATAACATCTCAACTTACATATGCTAGTTTGCTGCTTATTATTCCATCATCCTCTCCCCACATGATCAGGCATTTATGCTTCACCTGTAAAGGAAAATAGGAACATCATTAGTAATGCATATTCTGCATCTGTTCTACTGAACCCATTCCATTTCTTTCATGCCTGACATTGATTCGGAAAACAAGGGAGCAGTTGAAAGCCCTTATACAGAGAACAAAAAATATATCTTATCAGATGTACACTTGCCCTCATCATCTTTCTCAGAAATTTTCAGCAAATTGAGCAAAAGGTTAGACCCATGGAATGGCAAAATCATAGCCTTGGGAGGGAGACTAATTCTTACCAATACTTGTTTAAGCATTATCCCAACTTATACCATGGGCTTCTACAGGTTAACTGATGGGTACACAGTAAGATGGACTCGATAAGAGCAAACTTTTTGTGGCAAGGGACTGAGGAAAAACACAAGTCCCAAATGGCCAGGTGGGAAACGATGACAAGACCAAAAGATCAAGGAGGTCTAGGGATAATCAACGCAGAAGTAATGAATTGAGTATTTACTAGTTAAATGGATTTGGAAAAATTATGCAGGGCTCTGAGGACACAGTATAAAATCCAGCAAGCTAAATATATGCAAGATGGGAACTTCTTTGAATTTAAACATAAAGGCACATCGCAATTTTGGCAGGGTCTACATAAAGTTAAGCAATTATTCGAATGGGGGGCATCTTCTTCAAGGTGAAGAATGGCTGCACAACTTACTTCTTGCAGGATGTATGGTCGGGAGATACACCTCTACAGAACAGTGGAGGAGACTAGTTTTATTACTGGATTAATCACAGTTTTGGTCAGCTAGTACTAGTCACTGAAGATAGATGGGTGATGACGCCGTTACATGTGCAGTTTGGAGGGAAGCAAGCTTAGAATATCTACTTCCTCTGTCCCAAAATAGATAACCTTATAGCATTCAAATTTTGTCCCAAAATACTTACCCATCACTTCCCAATGCACATTTCTCTTTTCTCAATACATATCTATCTCTATGTCCTTAAGGAGCATTTTGGTCTTTTGGCTTCAGCATTGGTTTCCGTGAGAGATTCTAAAACATCATCCAATATGCAACGGAGAGAGTACCCTGAACTGTTTAGACTTGCAAATATATATGTAAACCTTCTTTAAGCTTTCTTGTTCGAGGAAAAGAAAAGGGGAACAGTATGGCCTCTATTAGGCTCCGCCAGTGCTACAGAAGTAGTACCCTGAACTCTATTTGGACTCTACTAGGCCCGGGGCGCAGAGTTCTTCGGCCACAGTGGCTGAACATTGGTCTAAAGATCAATAGTGTATCGATTTCAGAAGAACTGACAATGAACTCCACGCATGGCAACAATTAATGACCCAATTGTAAGAAGTCATAATGGAAGATGATAGTGAGGATGGTGTTTTCTGGGACTCGAAAAATCAAAATGCTTCTTGACCAGATTCTGGTACAAGGTCATATCAGAGGGGAATTGCACAAATAAAAGCATTAACATCATCTGGAAGAGCAAGTTACCCATGAAGAATAAAGTAATCCTGTGGCAGCTTTTCAATGACAAGCTACAGGCAGCAACAGTTTTGAAGAAGAGACACTGGAAATGAAGTGAAAAGTGTTGTTTGTATGGCAAACCAGAGAACATTGATCACATTTTCATCACCTGCCCTATAACAAGTCTTGCATGGTGCATCCTGAGGGAGGTCTTTAACTGAACCTCCCACCCAATCTCTAGATTGGACTTCATGGGAAGTTGGACTTCATGCCCTATAACAAGTCTTGCATGGTGCAGGTCTTGCCTGGGCCATATGGACCAGATGCAACAAGATGCTGATCAAAAAGGTTTTTCCAAGCAACCTTCTGACATGATATTTTCAGCTTTCTCATTTACTGCAGAAGTGGACTAGCCTGATCAACCAAGGGACCAGAAAGTACTGACAAGATCATGGAGATCATCTGCAGCTGGATGAACAACTTAAAAACTCCTAATTTAGATGTTTCTTATATTAGTCAGTCCTAATTGTAATAGGCTACAATATTGCTTTGCCTTTTGGATGCTTTCTCGTAAGCTGGTGTTCCCAGCCGTACTTTGTTTCTGTTACTGCTTTCTTAAACGCAAAGGAAACTCCTTTCTAAAAAAAGAAAAATATATATATATCTGGGATTAAAGGAAGCAACCCTGAGAGTTAAAGGAAAAGCTAAATGATCATGACTAGCATCAAATAAACTATGGAAGCCATCCTTCCTCATGCTATGGTGTTGTTGTTGGTTTTACCTATATCTTAGTACATAATTATCAATATGCAGAGAACGTTTCATTTAGCATTAGGGTGTTATCATGTATAACAGTAGTAGTTAGTAGTTATCATCTCAATACCATTTTGCCGTGTTGCAGCATTTGAGCATTGTCAAAGACAACTGTCGTTGTCAAGACTAGTAACTGACAGCTGTCACAATATCATCAGTGCGCGAGGGGAATGGATGAACTAGGAAAAATAGGAACTTTAACATCCTTGAATGGTGACAAAATCATAAGCAGGGTGTTTAAAGAAAAGAACCTGTTTTATTTGGTTTATGACATTATAACCCCCTCTAATCATAAAATCTACTGTAGCATCCTCCCACCAGGGAAGTAGGCAATGCAGACGGCCAATCTGAAATTTAGGGAAACATGTCAAAATGCATGACTTCATATGCTCAAGGTACAGACTACAGAAGAACAGGAAAGCTTGAATAGACTGTTTGCAAAATCTATTATAGTAGTTATGTTAATACTTTTGCACTGTTAAAATTAGGATGTCAGGCAGAAAAAAAACCAAAACTGGACTGCAGATAATAATTAATTTTTAATATATATACTTTTTAGCATGAATCAGTAAAATTTGGCTTAATCATTTTTGCTCCCATCAACAGAAACATGATTATTGTATAGGTGTTACCGCCAGTTTCTTGCAGCATTGGAGAAAGCAACTTTATTGGAAGAGAAAATGGACTTCTCCCTAATCTCAAAAGGTAGAGAAAACTACTAGAGCAACAACCAGAACATGATTTTCTCTTCTTTTCATGTTCCTTTCAAAGTTCAAAGGGATCCATAGAGGCTTACTTGCACCCAGTCAGAGAATTCATTTGGAGTTTTTTTAAATGCCAATCTTGTTGCTAAAAATCGCAGTGGAAGACTCTTCAATATAAACACCTAGGGAAGCAAAGAAAACATCAGTTTACTCCAGTAGTCCAGTCGCCCAGCCAATATAGACATACATAAGATTTCTCTGATCCAGTTAGAGATAATAGGTCAACATGAAACATTCCTCTTAAGTAGCACAACCATCTTAATCGGGAAAAAAAAAAATAGCACAGCCATAACTAATAATAAGAGATAATATTACTAAGCACCAAATGGAAAATATGGACATAATGACATCAAAAGTAGAACATGTAAAGTGTAATGGAAAATTAAATAAGCTGAGCATGGAAGTCAGAATGATTCACCCCGGCATAAGAAACAAATTTAGGCATTCTAGTCATATCTTTAGGGCCCTCAGAGTATACACTTGCACCGATGAAGATCAATTTCGAGACCTGCGAAACCAAGCTTAGATTAGCTAACTGGGGGAAACTCTCAAACTTGTAAGATCTGTCTTGTATAAAGGCTTATCGCATAGCAGCCAAAATTCACATCAAAGGAAGCACTACAGATATCTCTGTACTACTCTGAGAGTAGCCTGCAGTAAAGTAATATAGAGAACAAAACTATTCTAAGCATGTACCGCTTCTGGGTAGTTGATTGAAAAATCAATGGCAACAGCAGCACCAAGGCTGGGCCCAACTAACACCATAGGCCTTTTGATGTAGGATTTCCAGAACTACACATAAAAGTTAAGTTGTAAGGGTCACATCACTGTAACTAAGAAAAAAAACAGATCAAGATACTGGCGGCGTCAGTTCATGACAAGAATTGACTGGTCTTAATTGGCTGAGCTGTTGGGTACAGGAGAAGCGGTGGGTGCGGTGTCATTTTGTACGGCTGTTAATGAGAAAAAAAAATACAGGAGTGGGAAAGAAACTGAAACCTATTGTAGCAATTCAGGAGAAAGTTCTGTATTTTATAACATGCCTGGCAAGGACGGTTGTTCAGTTACTCTCATGCTAAGTAAGTTGTTAAAATCAGTTACTATAATGTTAAGTAGTTAAAATCAGCTACTATCATTAGCATTCTAGTGTTTGCTATATTAGAATAAAAAATAAGGCAAAGGCCTCTAGCTGAGACGGTTAGAACCCTCGAGTAGCACCCCTCAAGTCTTAAGTTAAACTCCATGTGGGAGCGAATTTCAGGCTGCAGGTAAAAAAGAAAACCATCCGTCCCATGGCCAAAGCACATGTCAAAAGGCTCGGCCCGCCTCAGGTCCTGAGTTCAACTCCAGAATTTCAGGCTGCAGGTAAAAAAGAAAACCATCCGTCCCACGGCCAAAGCACATGTCAAAAGGCTCAGCCCGGTTCTCACAGAGCAGCCGTGTGGAAAAGGGTTCGGAGAGTTTTCTCGATCTATGTGAAAAGATCTTCTCTATCACAGAGATACCTAGGGGTGGTCTTACCCTGCAGGTCGAGTTTTTTTTAATCAGAAATAAGTCCACAACGAGGACACATCATGTGGCAATCAGCAAAAGGTACAGTACCAGTGATAGTACATATACACAGTACCTGATAAAGATGCTCGCGTTTGGATGCAACATCACATGGTGGCCGTGTTTCTACGAATAAGACAGTCGAAGATATCACAAGGGGCATACAAAGTACGAAAATAAAACCTTACCCGGTACAGTAACCAGACTAGCCCGCCACGTACAGTAACCAAACAGGATCACATGGTGTACAGGATTGGGCATACCTAAATCAGAGAAGCCCCAACCAAGGATGTCCACAGCCCAAGCCTCCAATCCGGCCTCCTCAAGCAACGGATAGGCGTATCTCCACTCTAGAACAGAACTGTAACAAGTACTTCAAAATGGTCCATCACATAGCAGAACTACAATGATGACGCGCAGCACTAAAACCAGACCTTTCTAGTATGGAATTTGCTGTGAACTGGAACCCACCTGTCGAAGCCATGCAGCAGCACGACCGGATCACCGTCCTGTTGCTGCTTGAGCGGCCTCACGCAGCTGCTCAGTATCGCGCTCCCCGAGAACCCGGTCTGGAGATGGAGATAGGATAAGCTCAGGCTTCAGAGAAGCACAGCCATTGCGCATTGAGCGTACGACGCAGTACAGTAAAATCGGGAGAAAATCGGCTCGCCTGGACGGGCACGCGCTCGATTCGCTTGGCCAGGCGGATGGCGGCGCCGTCGCGGATGCGCTCCACCGCCCGGGGAAGGAAGGACGGGAACCCGCCGGCGCTGGCAGTGGGGCCGGCCCCGTCCGGGGGGCGGGGGCGGCGGTGGAAGCCGCGACCCTGAGGCGGGACCTGGGCGACGCGGCCCGCGGCGGTAGCGGCAGCGCCGGTAGGGAGGAGGAGGTGAGGAGCAGCGGCATTTGGTCGGGTTTAGCGGCCCGCGCGCAGGCCGTGGACGGTCTCGAGGCTTGATGCTGTGTGTGCTCTCCGGTCTCCGCTGCACGCAGGGGTGTTTGTTGTAGGGCGCGTGGACGGTGGAGGCCGCGTGGCATCGTGTGGTGCCACATTGCCACGGCCACGGGACTTTTCAACACGAAGAACGAGGCGAAAAGAATGGGACTGAAAATTGGGGTTTGGGGGGAGGGACCAAAGAAATTTGCGAGAATCACCTCACTTGGATTTTGAGTTTCCTTGTATAAAGTTACAACTGTGACCCCTGCTTTGCAAAATCCAACCAATTGTAGATGGCATTCGTTTTAGAACATCTCCAATCTTTTTTTAAAACTTAGGCCTTGTTTAGATTGGCTTCCAACTTCCAAGTTTTTACACTCTCTCCATCACATCAATTTGTATCCACATGTAAAGAGTATTAAATATAAAAAAAAAAAAATAACTAATTATATAGTTGGGTTGTAAATCACGAGATGAATCTTTTGAGCCTAGTTGGGTCACGATTGGACAATATTTGCCACAAACAAACGAGGTGCTACAGGACTTTACAATCTCTCTCCTCTCATAAATTTGTTGCCGCATATAAAGAGTATTAAATATAAATAAAAAAAAAAAATAACTAATTACATAGTTTTGTTATAAATCACGAGGCGAATCTTTTGAGCCTAATTAAGCCATGATTGGACAATATTTACCAAATAAAAACGAAGTGCTACAGGAACCGTCCAAATAATTCCACACCTATCTAAACAAGGCCTTACTCTTCTGATCATGATCTTTCGAAAAACTCTTCAGATCATTATTTGGAGACCTGATGTGATTTTGCAAAATCAATGATATTTGGATGTCCAATTGTTGAAACTCTTAGAGAGCATTTATTTTAACAAAAAAATCTCTATTCCTATAAATAGAGGAGGATATAGAGATGCTCCTAAAGTTGTTCGGTCACTTATTTCAATCAACACTACTACAAGAAACTTAACCGAGGTGGTTAAAAATGGTTAACCGAGGCGGTTTTTTTTCAACCGCCTCGAACATAAGGTCACGGTTAATTGTGGCCTTAACCGAGGCGGATGTCTTAGAGCAACCGCCTCGGTTAATGAATTAATCGAGGCGGTTGCCTGGCCGGCCACCCAGCCTGGGCTCACACCCATTAACCGAGGCGGTTTTGGGGCAAAACCGCCTCCGAGGCCCATTTGCAAGTGCCTTGCAAAAGATTTTGTGTAGCAAAGTGCAAACTTTAAATCAAAGATGGCTTTTCTAGCTTCTATAAGAATCTTAAGGATAAAATGTCACTATTTGGCATGTCAATTTTAGAGGGAAAAAAATTTTAGAGTCATCTAATAAAATTGGAACAATATAAAGAGGTATAAGCTTTCCCTCAATAGCAGTGAGCACAAAATCCCTGCTCAGGCACGGGAAACAATCGTGTCTCCCATTGATCTATATATTCTCACCACCATGAGGAAATGCCACCAACACATCGTCCGGGTCGACGAGGCAAGCGAGGGGGGTTATGATGTCATAAATTAAACAAACATTTTTTCTTTAAACATTCAACTTAGGATGTTTTGTATGGTGAATGATGAATTTTTCATCCATACAGCCTTGTGCACGGATGAAATTGTTGTATCTATCGTTCACTCATCTCGACAATGATAGTTATCTTTGACAATGCCGTAGCACGATAAAATAGTGTTATGTTGACCACTATTGTTGTTATATACTCTCCTTCCCATTAAAACTGTCGTTCGAACGTCCGGTCATACTCCTAGAAAGAGTGTCAATATACTCTCCTTTCCATTGAACATATCGTTCGAACGTCCAGTCATACTCCTAGAAGGAGTGTCGTTTTAGGTATGACGTGATGCTAGAAAGTTGATTTTTACTGCCTATGATTTGTTAAGTGGTGAAAAGTCCATGACCATTATTTGAATAGTAGTATCGTGGCTGGTTTGACAAGGTACATTTTATATGTAGCATGCATTGACACGATGAGTGAGCACTTAATGAAGCATGTTGCAGCATGAAACTTGGAATCATTGATATACAGGATACACAAGTGTTTTTTTCTTCCTCTTTGGTATCAACGCCATCTTTGGTATCAACACCTAAGTCTGAGTTTTGAGAGAGATTGATCATGAATTTCTCTCAAACCACGTGAATTGAGTTGTACTTGTGTATAGCCAAACAAGCCTACAGGATTTAGTACTTTCACTTTAGCTTCTCGTGTTTCTCTTCAACCAAACATGCCCTCTTAGTGTCGATGCGTAGGGGATCGAGCAGCCAACGCCTAGAAGTCGTCGATGCGTAGGGGATCGAGCCATGCAATGCATGCGCGCTTCGGCCCGACTGTTGCATTGTTTGGCCGCACGCGTCTCGTCCGGGTCACTAGACCGCTGAGCATCTTGAACAAGAGTCTGATTGGTACCATGAATGGTCCTAGCTTGGCCTGTATCTCAACCATGATGAGCTAGGTCTGGCTGCATCGCTGTAGTCACTAATGTTTGGTTTTTTTGCACGCGTGGGGCTTAGTTCCTCTATGATACTGTTTGACCGGCTCTATAGAATGGATGGACTCGTATGTGTGCTGACTCTATGCATACATTCAGGTTGCATCTGCTGGACCCAGCTGAAAAAAGATAGAAGTCACCTACGTTTCTAGCGAGCCTTGCTCACATTGCACCATTCCAAGATCGCAGAACACGCCCTAATTGCACTCACGGGTATATGCACACACACACGTCGCCCGTGGCGCGCGGGCACGTCCATGAACTGAACACCACACGTTGTCTCGGCGCCCGGCCAACGACGTGCGCAAGGACATGATGACTGGTTACTTGTTTGCTCGATTTGTGGCCAGGCCAGCGTAGTATGCCAAGCCAGAGTTTGGTTTTGCTAAACTAATTTGATTTGGTATCTATCTATCTATTTCGTTTGCAAACAAAAGTTTGTCTCGGCACTAGTTTAGTAGTCATTTAAATTTCTTTTGGCGGCTCACAAGGGAGAACGTACGGGAGACGAAGCGAAGCGATCATGGCGTACATGCAGGCCTATAAATCAGTTTAGCGCCATAGTGGTTGGGTGCATGTGCACGGATACTGTCGTCAGGCCTATAAATCGTTGCGTGCATGTGCACGGGATAATACTACTCGTTTAAAATGCATTCGGTGCTAGATCGCCGTCCCGCGCGAAGAGCGAGCGTGACAGGCCTTGTCGTCTCCTGCCGCCGATACTGTACGGGCTGGGTCCGGAGACGGCGATCCATCGATCGATCGATCGACATCCGTGGAGTGGTGTCAATCGGTGTACTTTCAGTGATGTTGACAATGTCACATCGGTAAATTATTTGATTCGAGCTCGAGGTGCTGCAGCAAAAACAGCCAGGAAAAGAAAAGATCCAACATCTGTGGAGGATGTTTCTAACTCTAGCTAACTTCAGTTCTCGAGATCGTGTCGTCTCGATGTTGGAAGCAACAAATTTTACTTCTCTCCCTGTGTCTGTCTTGTCTCTCTCACGTATGCGCGTCGGATGTGTGCGACAAGCACGGTAAGTTAAAAAGATGGTGCTCTATCAAGAGCAAACAGTGCTGCGTACGTGGAGTGTCGCGATGGCCAATGGCGATCGAGCCGGAGCGCCAGATGGGCTGTAATCTGCACTAGTAGCTCGTATGGTCGAACGGTGTGCAGTGTGCTAGTATCTTTTTAATTTTTTTTACATACTACTACTTCCTCTGCGTCAAAAGAAACCAGCTATATCTTTTTGTTACAATTTTTCCTACTATGTAAGATTGTCTGCACTTGAACCAAATTGCGGTCACTTTTGGGGCTGTTGGTGTGATTTAAAAATTGACTGAAACACTCTTAGGAAGTGGTCAACTCAAAAAGAAATAGTACAAAATGATGTACTAGTCATCTATCGTCCAATATCTGAGTGGAATAATTCAGAACTAAATTTGCTGACCATTGGGTATCAGTACGTTTTCATTCGACTTATATTCAGCAAATGGTAAAGTCAGATTGAATAAAGTAACGAACATGGAAAAAAAGGCCAATTATGACTAAATGCATCTGCATTCTTTGCTTAAAAAGTACATCTGATCAGTTAGAGCTTTAGAGCTGTTCTCGAATGTCCAATGTTTGGCTTCCACGCCTAAACTTTAGTTTTTATCCTATCGAATGTTTGACACATGTATGGAGCATTAAAGTTTAAAAAATAACTAATTATATAGTTTACGAATATTTTGCGAAACATATTTTTAAGTCTAATTAGTCAATAATTTGATAATGTTGTGCTACAAGTAAATATGTGCTAATAACAGATTAATTATACTTAATTAATTTGTCTCGTGGGATACCGACGAAATCTGTAATTAGTTTTTTATTGGTATCCGAACATCCCCTTCAACATCATTACGGCATTCTGATGTGACACATACTAGACTTTAGTTCCTCTATCTAAACACCCCCCTGACATATTTGTTTTTTTCTCGTTTGCCCATGTGGAGAGTCAGGTGAGCTGTCATGCTTGATGCTTCTCATTTTTGTTGCTTGCAACAATTCATACTTCCTACCTTATTCATCGAATGTTTCTTGCTTTACACTGTAAATCTTTTCCTGTGGAATTATCTTATCTGGTTCAGAATTCTATTGTTAAATATCTATTTACACCAGTTACTGTACTAAATATGACAACATCCATTGTGCATGTGACTATTGACAGTACGGGTGGTAATTATGGTTTGATTACTAATTAGTAAATATGACTCTTTACTAGTTTTTTTTGAATCATATTCTTTACTAGTTACTGTATGGCATTGTAATTATAGTTTGATTGAAGTGGCAATGTGTGTGTAGTTGTGTTGACTGCTGAGCCTGGTGGGAAGATTACAATTTTGAACCCTTTTTAATTCAATCGCAACCTCCTTTTTTTTCTTTTGTAAATGAAACATCTTGTTATTGGAATCAGATTTTTTTCCCTTGTATTTTGCTTTGCATTTAAGGGATTCAGTTCCACGTATATGTGATGTACTCCAAGCTCCTGTTGTGCAACTTCACAAGCCCAAATTCCGAGCATGTTTCAAATTTCAAATTCTGCACCACGGATTCCAGCGATCGGGAGATTAGCGCCTCAAGTTTACTCTCTACAACAGCTCGTTGTGGTGTGTCATTGTTTGGTAAATCTTTATTTGTTATAAATTGTACAAGTGCAGCATTAACAAATTTCTAACATGTGGTACACTGGCATGTTCCTTATATATTAAAAATTTAAAAAAAGAGAGTAACATGCGGGTTTTGGCGCATATCAACTCAAATGAAAGCCCTTCGCTACCCACTTCCAGGCCGGACCCACGTTCGGCATCAGACCCTCCGACTCTCCGAGTCGTCGGAGAGGACGCGTGAATCCCCGAGCTTCCCACTCGCCTGCTCGCCCTTTCCGCGTCCTCCGCTTTCGGTGCCTCGTCTCCCCGCCGCGCGATGGCGGCGCCGGCTCCGGCTCCGGCTCCCCGGTGGCCGCGCCGCCGCGGGTGGGGCTGCTGTACGACGAGCGGATGTGCGCGCACGCGACGCCCGACGGGGAGGACCACCCGGAGAAGCCCGAGCGGCTGCGGGCCATCTGGCGCAAGCTCAACGCCGCGGGCGTCGCGTCCAGGTATGGCGCTAGAGGCCGCTCTCCCGCGCACTCGTGTCGAGCTGAGAGCGTCGTGGTTTAGGTAGGGATGGGTGAGGCTTGCACGGCGCACCGGTGCCCTTGCCCCTTGGTTTTCATTTTTCCGTCCGAATTGCCTGGAACGAAACGAGAGCCCGCCGCCGCTTGTGCGCCATGACTTCTACTTACTCTGCTCTCCCTCTGCTGTTGCTGTGGCCATGCCCATTTCGATCTGATGATGACTGGCCTCATGATTGTTTAAATTAGCATGGGAGTGTTGGAGTTCATGATTTTCTCCGCTAGGTTTAGGTATTATTAAATCCGAAATGTCTAACATGTGAAAATCTAGAGTAGTGCAAAGCAAATGAACTTTGTGAAACATTTGGTTTAAACAATGCATCAATTCCTTAAGAGCATGTTTGGATGTATAGAATTTTATTGTTTGGGCAGCCTATTTTGATGGAAACTGCAATTCCAACAAATTCCTGTGAAGCCCACAACAACTACATTAAATTCTTGGCCTAGAAAATGGAAAGATTAATTCCACTCTTTTACTACTCCATCCTCTTGCTTCCGTCGAGGTTTCCGAAGCAGCAGCTATTTGCTTGTAATAAAAGAACAACGACACCATCAGTAACATGGAATTCCAATTCAAGATAGCCAAACGGGCCCTAAAAATTCGCTTAGATGGTACACTTTCAGTTACAGATGTAAACCATGAAGTTGTTTATGGTATTCTAGATGCAGGTCTTGCTTCTTGCTTTAACTTCGATGCTAGTAAACTAAAACTTAAACGTGAGCTCTGTAACTTTTGTTATGTTGATCTGGTTCACTGTTTTGCTTAGCCAGTTAGGGTAGTGTTTTTTTTCCTTAGATATTGAAGACGGCGGTGGGGTTCTGCAATGCTTCTGTAACATACTTCTCTTCCAGGTGTGTGGCCCTTAAAGCGAAGGAAGCAGAGGACAAGTATATAGCTTCTGTTCATAGCAAGAGCCATATAAAGCTGATGAAGGAGATTAGCTCAAAGAAATATGATGCCACCAGGAACAAGATTGCGAGGAAATTCAATTCCATTTACTTCAACAAGGGTTCCTCAGAATCTGCTGTTCTTGCAGCTGGTTCTGTCATAGAGGTCATTTTACATTACATAAGCCCATTTCCTCCTTTCTGTAGCTATTATACCCTGCCTTATTGGTACAAAATAACTGAAAAGTGGATTATTTGCCAGGTAGCTGAAAAGGTTGCTGCAGGTGAGTTAAGTTCTGCTATTGCTCTAGTCAGACCTCCAGGGCACCATGCAGAACATGATGAGGCAATGGGATTTTGCCTCTTTAACAATGTGGCGGTTGCAGCTAATTATCTCTTAAACGAGAGGGTATGTACGGAAACTTCTCTCTCTCCCTCTGTGTGTCTGTGTGTGTTTGGGGGTTGGGGGGGGGGGGGGGGGTGGTAAAGGTGGTTCCTATGTTCAGCACTTCCTAAAAAGAAGCGAGTGTTATAGTTTGTTCTACACCAATCAAATAGTGTGGTTTCGTTCACTTTTGAACTTTGTTCTTTCTATTGCAGCCTGATTTAGGTATCAAAAAGATATTGATTGTCGATTGGGATGTTCACCATGGAAATGGCACGCAGAAAATGTTTTACAATGATCCTCGTGTATTGTTCTTCTCAGTTCACAGGTTTGACAAGACACTTTGATATTTCTTTGCTGGTTTTCTTTAGACTTCAGAGTAGCTTCAGTACCATTACAATATTATGTTAGCGAAGTTATGGCATTTTTGTTTCTCTTTTCTTTGGAGAATTATTGTTCTTGGTACGTCCGTAATGTCCATATCACGGTTTACTTTCCTTGGAAACACTAGAAACTTGCAGTTAATAGAATAGTTTAAGACCTCCAATGATTATCTGTATGGTATCAACAGAGTCGTTTAAGGTAGCCTTTTGATTATACGATGCAATTCAGTGTGATTTGTTTGCACATTCCACAAATTCACCTTGCTCATTACTCGCCCTTTACAGCATGAAAATAATCAAATCATATTCTCGTATCACACCAACATTGGCTGAACAGCATGGTTCTTGCGCAATCACCTCAAGGATCAGTTTTACAAATCTAATTTCTTCACCTAACGTATGGTGCCATGGAACCTATTAACCAAGCACCTGTGGCCATTGAAGCTTGTAAGAATATGGTACCCTTGAATGCTTCAACCATAGTGATAGGAACTGAGCCTAGCACTTAGTTAGTGGGTGTGGCTTACTTTCTCCTTACCAAGGTTACGTCCTTTTCCTCTCAAATTTTCTTCTTAATAAAAGCCACCACACACACTCACACACACCCCCTTTGATATTCAAGGTGACCTATTGTTGTATGAACCAGCTTTATGTGGCTAAGATGTCGCCTTGAACCATCTAATCAATTCCACTGATATGGCATATCAAACTTTAAATTTAGTATGCATAATGCTATTTGCATGCTTATAGAAGATATACTTCTTTTTAGTTCACACTTAACAACAGTGTTATTGTGGTTGATTTGCGTAATCATACTTTTCGTAAATTTACAACTCTTCTTTTCTTTTGGTCCTTTGGAAAATATGGAACACGAACATAGTTGCAATCAACACAATCACTTGAATATGGATCATAAACTGTTCAGTTAGTGCATGCTTGTAGCCACCTAATGAAGTCATAATAAAATATCTATAGTTCTAAAGATATAAATAAACAAATGTTTATTGTTCTAATGTTTGTTTTGTAGATTTGATTATGGAAGCTTCTATCCTGCTGAAGGGGATGCTTCTCATTGTTTCATCGGGGAAGAAGCCGGTAAAGGGTATAACATCAATGTTCCCTGGGAGCATGGGAAGTGTGGTGACGCTGATTATATTGCTGCATGGGACCATGTACTGCTTCCTGTCACTGAAGTTTTTGATCCTGATGTAGTACTGGTATCGGCTGGGTTTGATGCAGGTATGTAGTTGTAAAGTTCTTGAAACTCTTCTATGCCACTAACTTAGCAGCTTGTTACTTTAAATATTTATGTAAATCAAGGCAACATTGTGCTGACAAGCGTTTTTAAATATTCCATGGGCTAACTGAGCACTGTTCAGACTAGTGCAACTTATCTACCTGATTATATTATTGCATAATAAGTGATGTATCTGCTGATGAATTTATAAAATCCTGTGAAGCTTTGTTTCAGCATTGAGCTGTGGATACTTCTGGAGTTCTGGTGCATCTTTGTGGTAGGCCATTGATAGATAATCTGCTATTCTCACATCTCTCTTTTGTCATAGGAGCTTAGGAACAGTGCCTGCTCCCTCCTTCCTGTCAATAGGAAAGCAGTAGTAGGGAGTATGGCTACAGTAACATGTACAGTAGTAGGTAGCAATTATAGTAACAACAAGTGGCGGGCAGCATGGCCCTTAGTTTGACTTCTGTAATTCTTTGCTCCAATTCGCGTGCCATATGTGTGTGTGTGCGCGCGCAGGCGCTCTGATCTCCTCTTCAACCTCCAGTGTGTATGTGTGAGTGAGCGGTGTGGTGATACACACCTGATAGACGGATCTGGTGAACAGTCATGTCTGTTCTTATCGTTCATTGGTTTTGAAATTCTACTCTGATATCTGTGTTCCATTCCATGGTTAGCATTGGGTGATCCTCTCGGTGGGTGCTGCATTACACCAAATGGATATGCACTGCTACTAACAAAGGTATGGAGTTGCAGAAAAACAGATTTTAATCATATTTCAATTTTTACCACATCATGCACTTTCCTGTCTCTAAAGCAGACATTAATGCTGCTTGAACTTTCAAGACAGTTCAGATGAACTGGAATAGGTTGAATGGATCAAAGTTGTCTAAAGCCTCTTAACATTGCATCTTTTATGCCTGTTAGAATTTTCATTTGATTTTATCCATCTATCTACTGTTTCCTGTATGCATGTTGTCCCTTAGGCATATCATGCAAAGCCTATACACAAGACCCTTAAAAAAACCATTGCCTGCCCTTCTCATCTGTATGCCAAATTCTGCAGTTGTTAGGATTTGCTCAAGGAAGGATAGTGATGGCCCTTGAAGGAGGTTATAACCTTAAGTCCATAGCAAATTCAGTTTGTGCTTGTGCAAAAGTTCTCTTGGGAGACAAATTCACATTCAACGCTCCAGAGATGCAGCCATTTGAATCTACATGGAGAGTTATACAAGCGGTAATGGTCTGCGTGCACTATTGCTGTCTAGTTTACTTTCTGCGGATATCTATAGCCACTTTGTCTTTTGAATTCCACATTGACTAGGTGCGCAATGAATTGAAGACATGCTGGCCTGTTCTGAGCAGCAAGCTGCCAGAAAATGTATCATTGAGGATTAGGCCTTCACAAAGCGAGGTATATTCCCCTTTCTCATTTGGCCTATGCTTGGATTAATGAATCGCGCTCTGGTGCAAGAAATGTTCATCTCTTAGCCATGCTTTCTGGTAACTTGACCCTATCTTCTCCAAATTCTTTTTTTCTTCTGGTGATACGTTTTTAAAATAGTTTCAGCTTTTACCCAATTATGAAATTGAGCTTTCCAGTGCGGGGTTTAATCCAGTGTATTGTATATCAATTTATTCAAAATATGACTGCATGAACATGAACCATGTTAAGAATCTCAGTTTATAGGCTACTTCATATTATATTTTTCAGAGCACCTTATGAACTATTGAGAAAAGATACTTCCGTATCAGCCACAAAATGATTGTGTAATGCTGACAATGTGTGATTGTGAAATCCGTGTAATGCTGACAATTTGGGTCGAAATCCACATGCCATGTCATCACGACATCCTTTTTTTTCCCTTTGGATTTGGATAAATGCTTCATGTCTATTGCCAGATCCTGACTCCTGAGATGCCACATGGTAGAAATCTGATGTGAGTTATATAGCTCAAATCTGTTGGCGATTTTATCTAAAGTTGTCTTTCTATTAATGATGTTACATTTTTTTATCATTTATATGGCACGCTGCACTGAAACACACTGATGGCTAAGACAAAATTTGTATAGACACATTAATCCAATAGTCAGGCTTGAATAACTGAATAATTTTCCTTTTGTATTTCCTTATGTTAATGAACAGCTTGACGCTTCCTCCGATTCTGAATCTGATAGTGAAGATATTGCTGAGCTCCTTGGCACTGTTGCATCTGTCAATGTTATTGAAGTTGCTGGTGATGCTATAAGTGAACACCTCTCGAAGATGAAACTTGATGATGACAACGCGTTGCAGTGAAGGCTACCTCAAGTTGCTCAACAGCAGAAAAGCATCCAGTTGATTCATTAGAAGTACAAAACAATGCATCTGTGGCATTGACCAAAAGAATATCTGATTTATCTCTCGCTTGGCGATCAGATTTATCAAGAACTGATGTCTGGTATGCCAGTTTTGGTTCAAACATGTGGAGACCAAGATTTTTATGCTATGTTCAAGGAGGGAAGGTAAAGTTCACGACTCGATGTTTTTTCATGGAGCATTGGTTCATTATCAATCTGGTCTGCTTGTTTGATGTCACAACATTGGAGACCTTCTTGATTCTTTTAGGATATATGCCAATACTTAAGGAATGAATTGGTTTCCAATGTTCCCATCAATGTAGTCCTTGATGTTTTTATCTTATATAAGCAGTATGCTTTAAGAGATAAATTTGCTATTCCTTTTGATCTGGAGCAGGCTGAGGGTATGAGTATACCATGCTGCGGATCACGTGACACAAGCTCACCAAAAGGAACCATGTGGAAGACTGTACCTCACAGGTTGCTTTTCGGTAGATCGTCTACCCCTTGTTGGGGAACTGGTGGCGTTGCTTTTCTCAACCCTGAGATAAACTACAACGAGAAGTCGTATGTCTGCATGTACAAAATAACGTATGTATGTTACATTGACATGTTATCGATCTTTCAATTCAGGCAGGGTGGCATGTTGTCATTCTGTTAGTACCTGGCATCTTATCTAATTCTCCCCTGTCTTCAATAGGTTGGAGCAGTTCAATGACATCTTGTTTCAGGAGAACCGTTTAGTGCTGGAGGATGGCAAAAAGAAGGAAACGTTGTTTATCCTGACTCTCCTTTGATTGGTTCATCTGAAATCAAGTTTATATCTACAAACAGGGCTATTCATCTTGAACCTATTAAGGTTTGATTTGCTTGTCCCACTTCTACAATTGCACCCTTCCCTTTGTGTAGAATTTCTATACGCTTCAGTGGTAGTGTGCTGTTGAAAACATCACTCGTAAACATACGATAGGCTGACTGCTGTTCCAAGAGCTTTGATAGATGACAAGTCCTTTTCCCATAGCAATATAGATCACTTTTACCTTTGAGTGTTTCCTTTAAAATTTTAGTTTAACCCTGTAGGAACTGTTAGTATTGATCTGTTTAGCAAGGAGCCAGAACCAGCCTCTTTTGAGTATTCAAGTTCATCTTAGTCTTAGAAATGCTTCTATGACCAGGTCGCCAGGGAGCCAACATCTTGTTGAGACTGATTTGGTATCATTTTTTATTTGAATCTCTGTTGACATTGTAAACAACATTGAAATAAAGTCTGGTTCTATACAAAAAAAAGTAACAGTTTCATGTCATCAGTGGACGAAATTCTAACTCAGCCTTATCAGCATAATTATGACACCATGTTTAATTTCTGTTCTATTATCTATCATTCTATTGACATGCTGAGTTTTGAAATTTATGGAATATATATATCTAATGTCTGATGGATGAATTTCTTGCAGGATAGCTGGTACTCCAATGTATTTTATCTTGGGAATGAGGATGAACTTCCAATTCTAACTATGACGTGAGTTTCATTGTATTTATTTATCAAGCCCCACCCAAAAAAGGGCACTTCTGAAAGGCAGTTAAATGCAACTTTCTGAAGGGTGGTCAAAATGTGTTTTCCCTGCAATGTGATTGTTAACTAAATTTCTTCTGGTCTGTGCAGGTGCCCCGCATCAGATATTGAGAGGTACAAATCTGGTGAGCTGCCTTTAGCACCTCCATCGGAGACATATGCGGCCACTCTGATAAGGGGACTAGTGGAAGGGAAGCAACTGGATGCGGACGGAGCTGCCAGCTACATCAATGCTGCTGCTGCAAAAGGCTTGTGAAGGCTGCTTCAGCGTGTGCTTTGTACAGCCAGTAGGTAGTAGTAAGGATACACTATTTGCTAGCGTGACGACACAGATTGATTGAAGACCAGGAGTGTTGGTCAAGCTTCATTCTCCGCAAATGGAGAACTTGCATCCAATTTGAATTGGGTAGGATGATTCGAGCTTGCCCTAGCTTGATCATTGGTGAATGGTGTGATCTCCCTGACTGGTTGATTCTGGGAGAAACACTAGCTGTGTCGGGGTGCAGCAACACTAGTTGCAGATTGCAGGAGGTGCTCTCACTGCACTGGTATCGTGCTTGTCTGACATACGGGTGATATTATTTTGTACTGTTCCTTCTGTAATCTGTTGCCTAGAGTTAAGGTATGTTTGGAAAGGCTCCTCCTAAAGTCTCCTTCAGAGGATGGCTCCCTAAAGTCTCCTTCGGAGGATAGCTTCTTCAAAATGACTGGCTCTTCTTTTCATTGAAAAATGGCTAAACTGAGGAGTTGGAGCCGTAAATGAGTCTTAAACAGAGCTGTGCTGTTCGAATGGCTGATAAGCTCAGCTGATAATACAAACGAACATGACAGAACATTTCTGCACTTCCAAGGATGGCAAAGAGGCTGGGTTTTAGACTTTTAGTTGCCAATGTTCATTGCAGCTACGTAAGGAAACATTTTTTTGCAAAAAATAAGAGTTTATTTATTATAAGTAATATATGAAAGTAAAAAAAAACTCGTCTGGTGCTTGACTATGGCCCTTGTTGCCCGGCTCTCTTGCTGGGTGACCTTCGTTTGTTTACTACATGGATGGTGTTTTTTTGTGACAAGGTGTTTACGTGGATGGTTGACCAAGGCTGCCCGCCCCTCTTGTCTTGTGTTCTAGCCAAAGTCCAAAGACACTTGCAGCCATGCATCATATACAAAAGTAAAAGCAGGTATAATGATAGTACAAAAAAACAGATTTACAAGTCAAACTTTTTAAACTTTGACCAAATTTTAGGAAAAAATACTAAGATGTATGGTACCAAATTAGTACCATTAGATTTATCATACAATGTATTTTCATAGGATACCCACTTTATGTCATAGATATTAATATTTTTTTCTATAAAGTTGGTCAAAGTTAAAAAAACCAGCATTTTAGGAGTTCAAGAGATTCAAGACTGAGGGAGTATAATGATAGTATAAAAAACAGGTACAATAATGCACCTTAACTGCTTAACCTAATCACTTAATCATCGAATGTCTACATGCATGCGTGAGAAACGAGAAAAAACCAGCATGTTTGTCGCAAGTCAAGCGTGGAGCACCAAAGCATGTTCTTTGTGTTGTTTATTTGGACAAATAAAAAAATAAGACTAAGCCAACTAATTTGTTAGGAAAGAAAAATACTACTATATGTGGTCCTACAAATGCCAGCCACAACCCCCTTTTTCCACTACCGTTCCATTAACTTCGCGAGATAAAGGTATAGAGAATGAGTGAACGGGTCTCACATGTATGATCATATAATAAAATGATTGTATTTTATTTTATTCCAGAGTAAGCCCATTTAATACTATGGGGCTAAAGTTTAGCCTCATCGCATCAAATGTTTGATGTTAATTACAAAAATTAAAAATAGATTAATTATAAAACTAATTATATAAATAAGATTTAATTCGAGAGGGATCTATTAAATCTAATTAGTCTATGATTTGGTAATATGGTATTAAAGTAAAAATATGCTAATAATGAATTAATTTAATATATTCATCTCATCAATTAGTCACGACTGTTCACTTGATCTATTGATCTATGATTAAATCTAATTAATCTATGATTAATACATGTTTACTTATATGGGCTAATCATGATTATGTTTGTTGTATGACTTGACTGTTATATTGATCTATTACTGACTTGGCTTGGATTGGATTAGAGCAGCTTTAGTGTGCTCGAAAAAACGAACCATGAGGAGAGAGAAAAGAAATATGGTTGATTCCAACACTAGAGGTACAGAACTGAGCAGATCGGTTCGAATCGACTTTTCGATACGGTTCGAACCGAGCGAGTAAAAAACAACTACACAAGTACTTACTTCCAACGGAGTAGAGAGAGCGGCGCATACTTTTCTCTTTTCTATTCTGTTGTACCCTACCGAATGATGCTCATGTTGGGTGCGTCGAACCGTCCTCAAAATCGATTTTAGACTGCCCACGGTGTGGTTGAGGTTGAAAGCAGCACTCGTACGACACATCCTCCGATGCTAAGAGCACTAGTACATCTCACGCAGTATTCAATAAGACCAATCATCGGTGCCAAAATACATGTAGGACTATTTTGTCAGTACATTCTTTGCTTCTAGAAAACAACTGTAAAAAGTTTAGAAAAAATAGCATCATTTTTTATATATATCTAAATAAATTTATTATGAAAATATGTTTGAAATTTATCTAATGATACTAATTATGCACCATAAAAATAAATAATGTATATAATATTTTCACTTTCAGTAATAATACTAATTAGGAAATACTGATTATTCTTAAAATGATTCGGTATTAATTAATTAGTTGGCATCGATTACTACAAAATATAAATAATACTAGAATTTTGTTCAATATTAGATACTAGATATAGAATATTATTCTATATTTAGATTATAAAATAGCACATGTATATTCTTTTATATATTTAGTTAAAGTTGAAACTGTTTGAATTATCTGGAAGTGAGAGAACGACGCTCGCTTGCGGATGGAGTGAGTATAGAAGGCACCCGGCACGCACAGGAGAGCCATCGAGCATGACCCCCGGTCTAGAGTCCCTCCTCCTGTTCTTGCTTCCTTCTATTCTTCGTAGATTGTATCCCCAAACTATCAAAGCCTGGTGTAACTGTGATTTGGTAGCGAAAGATCGTAGCACCATGGCTTTCAATGATGAGCAACAAGCAGCAGCCAATACATATTCTCTTCTTCCCGTTTCTTGCGCCGGGCCACCTCATACCGGCGGCGGCCATGGCCGCCCTCTTTGCTTCACGTGGCATCAAGTGCACCATACTCACCACTCCCGCGAACGCCACCGTTATCCGCTCGGCCGTTGACCAGGCCAACAACGCCGCCTTCCGCCGCGGCACCGACGACGACGACCTGCTGGCGATCAACATCTCCACCATCCCCTTCCCTGACGTCGGACTACCGCCGGGCGTCGAGAGCGTTGCAGGCGTCTCCTCGGGGCCCGACATGTACAAGTTGATGGAAGCGGTCCAGCGGCTCCGCGAGCCCGTGGGTCGGTTCCTGGCCGAGGCCGAGCACCGCCCCTGACGCCGTCGTGGCCGACAGCTTCTACCCGTGGGCCGCGGACGTCGCCGCCGAGCAGGGCATCCCACGGCTGTTTTTCCTCGGGAGCAGCCTGTTCGCCCGGGCCTGCAACGACTCCCCTGCTGCGCAACAACCCGTTCGCTCGGCTTGCTCCAGATGACGACGACCCCGACGCCGTCGTGTCCCTGCTGGAGCTGCCGCACCGCGTCGCGCATGAGGCGCAGCCAGGTGCTGGACCCAAGAAAGAACCAGTACGAGTGGGAGTTCTACGAGGCCGTGCACGCCGCGGACCGGAGGAGCTACGGCGAGGTGTTCAACAGCTTCGCCGAGCTGGAGCCGGACTACATCGAGCACTACCGAACCACGCTATACGGCCGCCGCGTGTGGCTGGTGGGCCCGGTCGTGAACGCCATCCCCGCCGGCGAGGACAACAGGTGCCTGCGGTGGCTCGACGAGAAGCCGCGCGGCTCAGTCGTGTACCTCTCGCCGGCACACTGACCCATTTCTCGCCGGCGGAGCTGCGGGGAGGTGGCGCGGCGGCCTACAGCTCTCCGGGGCAAGAATTTCCTGTGGGTCATGAGTGGAGCGTCAGCGGACACGACGGATGCATCGGCGGAATGGATGCCGGAAGGCTTCGCCGAGCTGATCGATGCCGGAGAACGCGGCCTCATCTTCCGGGGCTGGGCCGCAGAGGCTTATCCTCCAGCACGCGGCCGTCGGTGCGTTCGTGACGCACTGCGGTTGGAACTCGGTGCTGGAGGCCGTCTGCGCCGGGGTGCCGCTGGTGACGTGGCCTCGGTACGCCGACCAGTTTTACAACGAGAAGCTCGTCGTCGAGGTGCTCAAGATCGGTGTCGGGGTCGGTGCCGGCGAGTATGCCTCCAAGCTCGAGAGGTCCGCCGCGAGGTGATCGGCGGTGAGAAGATCGCGCAAGGCATCGATGGAGTGATGGGTGGGAACGAAGAGGCACGGGCCATAAGGAAAAAAGGCGATGGAGCTCCGTGGGAAGGCTAGGAGAGCGACAGAGAAGGGCGGCACTTCGTATGATGATGTCGGAAAGCTCATCCACGAGTTGATGGCTCGACGGACATCTGCTGTTCATTCGTGATAAGCTACAGTTTAGATGGCGACATTCGACGTGGCACGGCCTGGTTATGCTGTGTAATAAATAGTGGATCAGTGATGACTCGTGTATACAGTACTTTCTCCCTTCTAAATTATTATAAAACGTGCAATATAGTTAAATCTAAGTTATTTTTAAAGACTCATCCCAAATTATGACATTTCAAGAATTTTAGAGATAAACTTTTTAAGTTTGACCAAATTTATATAATAAAATAATAATACTTATGACACCAACTAAGTATCATTAGATTCTTTATTAGTTATATTTTCATCGTATATCTATTTGATGTTATAAATATCTATGGTTTGTTTCATAATTTTGGTCAAACTTAAGAAAATTTGACTCTTTAAGCTTATTGAAATGCCTTATAATTTGGGATAGAGGAAGTAACTTTTATTGATAAAGCAAAAAAAAAAGTGATGTTTTGTAGTTTTTTTAATAAGATGAGTGATCAAATTTGGTGTTAAAAAATTAAACGTGTTATAAATTGGGAGAAAGTACAATGTAGTAGGGATGTTTGGTTCCTGCGACCAAAATTTAGTTCCTGTCATGATGAATGTTTGATACTTTCTCAAAAGAAAGTTGTTTTGGATAAAGTTTGGGTCAAACATTGGGAATATAAATTATAAATAACTTTTAAGTTATTGAGTTTGGAAATGTAAAAAATCATATGAATGGATTTGTCTTAAAAAAATACTTTTTATAAAAGTATAAATATATCACTTTATGATGAGTATTTTTACAAAAAAGTATAAAGTTAAAGTTATACTTTAAAAACTCATATCACTGCCTCAAAAACGACTTCCCTTTACCAACATAGAGGGAGTACTAATTAGAAGTATTAAATATAGGCTAATTATAAAACTAATTATATAGATTAGAACTAATTCATAAAACAAATTATTGAGCCTAAATAATCCATGATTTGACAATATAGTTCTACAAACATGTGCTAATGATGTCAATAAAATTTATCTCACGAATTAGTCTCCATAGTTTTTTAATTAACTTATGTTCAGTTGGCTCTCGCGAATTTCACAAAGGGGGCTAACTACAGATGGAGGTGAGGGTTACATATGGAGGCGAGTTTTTGCTTATAACAAATTATTCTCCACCTGCCCAAAACCGGTGTAATTAGTAGTTTTTTTAGAATCGTGTAATAAGTAGTTGTAATTATAACCCGCAAACCGACGCATACCCAAATACCCAATCCATATAAGACCGGACAACTATTTTGTATAACCGGCTTCTTGGCAGAGAAGTTCTACGGGTCACGGGTTCAACTTGAACCCACGTAGTATTCTCCTCCTCTTCCTGGTGTACACCTGGTGATCCGATGCGGGGATGATAACGAGAAGCACACGACCGCTCAGGCGGCTGCCTCCGTTGCTTCACCACGCCCCCTGCCGCCGGCGGCATCGGGAGGGCAGTCCGGCACTCCGGCACCAGCCACCTTGTCAGTTCCTATCCATTGGCATGCTGGCAGCGTCCTTCTCTGTTGCTGCGGTGGCCGCGGCAGCTGGTGGCAGCGGCACGTCCATCGTCGGCACTAAAGCTTGTTGCGGCTGAAGAGACCGTACGGTACTTTAGGGCGTGTTTGGTTGCCCGCATAAGGGGAAACCTGGCTCCCTGGGATGCAAAGGGACGCGTGTTTGGTTGCCTGTGCCTCCCCCTGGCTCTGCCCGCCTGCAAAAAGGCCTCCCCGGCCCTGCTCCCAAAGAACGCCCCGATGTGGGCGTTCCTCCTCATCCCTGGCTCGCTCCGTGCTCCCGCGGCGTGGCGATTCCGTCGCTGGGAGATGGGAAGCTCTAGGGTTACCTCCCCCGTTCCCGCCATTCACCGCCTATATATTCACTCCTCCGCCTCCTCCCTCTCTTCTTCTCCCTGCCGCTCCCAAATTGCGCCGTGCGGTGGGTACTCCTCCTTGTTCTTCATCTAGTCCGGTCTCTTCTTCGCCGATTGGTGCTAAGTTAATGCCTCCCCCTCTCTCGATTTCTTGCAGTGTGCCGTGGATCGACTCCTCTTTCAAGCGGGTGAAATTTTGCCCAAATTTTCTCCATCTTTTCTCTTGGAATCCGAAACCCTAGGTCACATGTTGTTCTTGATCTCGATCACCGGGGACACGAGATCCGTGTTCTTGGGTGTTATTGAGGTATGGATCCATGTTCTTGGGTCTCATTTCATTTTTTCTTTTTTTTTTTGCATTGACATAATGATATGTTTGTGTATGGTAATCCCCCCCGCCTTGCATGTCTCCTCGCAGATCTGACCTCCCTCACCCGCTTGAGTGCTTTTCGGTGGTGCTCCTCCTTCTTGTTGACGTGGGTACTTTGTGCATCTACTCCCCTCTCCTCTCCATTATTCCTGTTTCGTGCGCTCTTGAGTCATGCGGTCTTGGTATGCGAGAAGCATGTGGTCCTTTCTGATATGATGAGCAAGTATAAGTTGCCATATTTTCCGAGTTATTTGCCCTCGTCTGTGATGATGATATTAATTTTTCCGAAGTTATTGCCCAAAGTCCGTGATGATGAATTAAACTTACGTGAACTATTGCCCATAGTCCGCGGATGATGGTTTTTATTTACTGAGCTATTGCCCATAGTCCGTGATGATGCTTTTTATATACCGAGCTATTGCCCATAGTCCGTGAAGATGGTTTTTTGCCATCGAAGTTATTTGGCATTGTCTCGATGAATGTTTTTAGTTTCGAGCTATGGCACGAAGTCCGTGATGATTGTTTTATTATTATCTAGTGTCCATTCCGGTTAAAAGCAAATGAATTATCCTAAAAAAATCCATTCATTTTTCTAGATGGACTTGGAACAAAAGAGAAGAATGCTTATTGCTCGTGGCCGGTGCTCTCATCATCGCTATGTATGCCTGCCGTCTGCGCTAGACTTAGAGTGCTTGAGTCCGAGAGACCGGATTAGTTATGCTCCAATGAGCATTAGGGATGAGGAGCGGCAAATGAACCTTAACTTGATTTACAACTATAATGACATAGAGTGCAGTGGCTCAGGACCCACCTGGCCAAGCACTACTACAACTGAAGGGAGTCACAGTTTGGGGTTGATCATTTTGATCCTTTTGTGCAGTGCCTGCATTACCATGGTGGATGATGCAGTGATTGGACTTTGTGCAGTGGTGGCCTCTTTTGTGCATACCTAACTACAGATGGTGGATGTGTAGTGGGTTGACAATCTCTTTTGTGCAGTTGATGTGATGCTGCCTTCTTTACTTACTAACACTAACATATAGTTAGTGTGTTACATAACCCTGCACTAACCTCCTAGATCAACCTAGCTGGTGGAGTCATTTGAACCTTGTGGTGGCAACCTGAGCATTTCTGTTTCAGAACTCTGAGCACATGCCTGTTGTTGCCTGTGATGTTTGTTGTTCAGACTGAGCACATGCCTTAGCCTGTGATGAGTATTGTTATTAATCTGAGCACATGCCTTAGCCTGTGAGGATTATTGTTATTAATCTGTTATTGTTTTGAGCACATGCCTTAATCTGGTGATGATTATTGTTATTGTTCCGATCACATGTCCTCGACCTCTATGATGATATCAATTTTATATCGGCCCGTGATGCAAATCAATTTTATATCGTGGCCGGTGGTAGTCTGTCTTTTTGAAACATCCACTGCTTTTAATACTTGTCATTCATCACATCTGCTTGAATCATCCACTGTTAGCAACACTTTTGTTATTGCTCAAAGTGATGGCCAACAGGGGGTGTTTCTGCAGATATCATGGGTGTCAAGTTTGCCTACGGACTCTATGGTTTTGATGATCTCTTGTTAGCTTAAAGCAAAGACTGACCACCAATGACCTTTTTTACAATTAATACATGCCGAGGCCTGTTTTTTAAAAATTCACTATGCCATCCTGTTTATATGCATTGCTATGATGAAATTGAACAAACACATCTTTGATGGCTGCCATGTTTTTGTACACATATACTATATTCTCGCTCAATTGCGCCTATTATGGCCTCGGTATGTTGTTCATGTTGGCAAGAACCCCGGTGTTTACTCCACTGGGCGAAGCACATGCTCAAGTTCATGGCTTCAAGGGAAACCGCTACAAGAAGTACAACACAAGGGATGAAGCTGTGCAAGCCTTCTACGGTCAACTTCCGTAAGAGCCACCTCTCCTACAACATGTCGGTCAAGCTTTGATCGAAAATCATGCACATGTCCACAATCCAGCTTCTTCAATTTGTATTTATACTTGTAATAGTTGTTGTAATTGCTTTGGTATTAGGTTTCGTTTATTTCAAAGCTCCCGTAAACTTGTATGGTGACCAATGTGAACTAGTGTGTGGTAATGTTACCACCACATGCAAGAGGTGCTTTGAACTTGAGCTATGCAAGCCAACCAAACACCATTCCCTGCATTTGGTTTTTGAATGAGTAAACACATGCATGCAACCAAACACTGTCTCAGCCTAGACCTGCTGCAGGTGCAGCAGCTCTCACAAGTTGGATCGGCGAGGAACACATGGACTGGCCTACTTTGCTGGGTGCTTTGCCGCGGCTCGGCTTGTCGCACCGACGCTCAGCAACTCATCAACTACTCCACCAGACTGCCCTGCCCCATTTCTCCACCAGACCACCAGCAGCCGGGCAGAGGAAGCAATTTTTTTTACCTATCCCCCACCCCACCTGCAATGCGAGTCTGCAAGATATTTGCGCGGAGTACGTACTCCTGTTCCTTTGCTTTTGCTTGCAATTCAAACCAGACCAAACGCCCGCTCCTCCAACCCAATCCTTTCCCTTTCTCGCCACGTCCGCATTTATTAAGCGCGCCTGCGCCAACCGCACTCTACCGAAAGCTTCGGGCCACCTCGCACTCGCGCGCGCCTCAAAGATGCACAGGCAGCTCAGCCTCTCCGCCAGCCCCAAGCATCACCACCACCAGCAGCAGCTTCTTGACGGCAGCGGCAGCGGCGGCGACGCGGCGCAGGCGATGGCGGTGGCGGAGGACGAGTCGTCGTCGGCCTCGCACTCCAACCCAAGGCCAGCAGGGGGTGGTCGTGGTCGGCGGCGGCGAGGGGCGAGAGGGCCATCCACCTCATCCCGCTCCTCACCTTCCTCTGCTTCCTCCTGCTCTTCCTCTGCTCCCACGACCCGTCCGCTGCCGGTACGTACCTACCTCTTCATCATCTCAACTAGCGGAAAATGAATGTGTTGGACTGTTTGTCATTTTGCTTCCTCTTCCTCTTCTCTTCAAGATATGTCGAGCTTCGCCGGAGGAGGTGGCGTCGGCGTCGGCGGCAGCGGCAGCGGCAGCGGCGGTGTGAGATCTGGGAACCGGAGGCTGATGATGCTTTAGACTGCTTAGCCATTGGAGTGTCATCCGATTTCCGATGCGCATGTTGTACTTCCCTATTTGTGTCCAGCAGTAACCAAGAATTGTATGGGACCAAAGTATGCCACCATACAAATAGAGAATGTTGTTGTTTTGGATTCTCAAACAAAATACTCCTCCTACCGAGGAATGGATAAAAACACTTCACCCAACACCACATGGCATAACTATGCTGTCTGAATTTTGGACTGTGATGGCTCAACAAACCTGGCCTTATCCTGTTATTCACACTCCACAAGTCAAGCAGTGCATGGCAATGGCATTCCCGAATTCAAAACAAAATGTTTCAACGCAAAAAGGCCATTGTAGTAAGAGCCAAATAAGCGTATATAAGGTTAGCACATTCTGTCAGAAAAAAAAGAAAAGGACAGCCTCTGAACAAAGGTGGAGATAAACAGCTACTGGCATAGTTATAGTTATAGCGCTCGCAGATACTGAAAGTCTGAAACAAATTAGTCATAAGGAAAAGGAATTGCATAACAACTCGAGTTGCATCATCAAGCAAATCACATCTGAAGAACAATAAATATTGTTATTACAATCATACATGTGACTGTTAATACTGGCAAAATGGCATGAAAAAGTGCCAGCATGAAAAAAGAGAGAGCTATGGACCATGCACCTGTACAAGTAATGCTCTTCCACATGCTAGGAAAACAGCACCCCAATATACAGCATTGGATCTGTTATTCCTTGCAAAAATAGGAATGTAAGTAACCTAGTACGGTCTACTCACAGGAACCGCAGCTCTGAGAAGACACAGTGCTGAGTTTGGCAACTGTGAGAATGTCTGGATCAAAGCACGGATAGATATTTTATGATTCCATCAATCATTGCAACAAATGATCAATAAAAATCAATTGGAGGAAAAAAATACCAGGGTTACAAGTTTTGACGAAGAAATAACTGGAGGAATGTGGATTTCTTGAGTAGAAGCATGATGTGCCCATCTTTACCAAATAGTCAAGCAGATAAGATACTCGCTGCAACTTTTAGACTGCCCCTACTATGAAATTATCAAAGATAAAGGCATCGTTGTATCACATGAAGGCATGTTCTGAGCAGAGTCATAACAGAGTGCAGCACACTATCCATCCAGTACAGAATAATTGGCAAAACCGCATAAGCATTTTAAGCGTTGTGTAAAATTAAGCAGTACATAAATACATCTGAAAACTGGGACACAAAATAAGTACCTCATGTTCCATTTGCTTCTCCCAAGTTGGTCATTAGAAAAAGAAGAAAACGCACTACCATAGATATCACATTCATACTCGACAGAGTCCATATTGCCTAAAGCTATTTTATGCCAAAACTATTCTTTCATATACCTTTTTTTAACAGTTCTTTCATATACCTTGATGGAAGACAAGCAATAAAAATTGCATGTCATGAATGTGTAGTTTTTATTCGCCATCTTCCCGAACTTCTGAAATCTGTACTCTCTCTTATGCAGTACAGACAATAAAAATGGCATAAAATGCACTTCCACTCATGAAGACGGCAAACCTGTCATGCTTGGACCATTCAGCAAGACAGAGAGGCCGAACTCTGGCTTAAACTTAAGCCCACCTGGTTCCTTCATTAGAACAGTGCCAGCAGGTACTCAAGCTGAGACAGGTGAAATATGATGTTGCATATGCCTGGGATATTGCACTTGCACATGGCCAAAATATGACAATAATATAACATTCATAAAAACCTACTTAAAGGTCCAAAACTGGAGTTGTGAACAATTCAACACATGGGCTGTGTCTCATCATTTTTTCCAGCAGGCACATCAAACTCAAAATACCATTACAGCAGACCACTGTTGATTATGAACACATACAACAGCAACCAAAGGAGCTGTATGATTCAGCTCTGAGCTGTTTCATGAGCAAAATTATGGGGCACATCTCAGAAAGACCACTAGTGGAAATTGATCCCGATATGCCAGAACTTGTGAGGTGGCATCACTTAAGTATATAAACTTCAAAACTATTTTGACGGGTCCCTAGACTTAGAACAATCTGCCACTTGAGACAATATAGTAGTTTGAGGACAAAGGTAGCACGATTGTGCAAGTATAGCAACTTTTATTGCTAATTTCTTCATTTTGTTTTCGTGCAAAGTGTGCAACTACATTTGTCAAATGTCACTATCATCCCTTGACCGTGTTACCCAGAAGAATATAATCAACAGAGGATACAGAGGAGCAACTGTTAGTTTATTTTGCAGCCACAGGGGCAACTTTGCTGAGATTAACCATTGGATCCTCATACTCTTGGTTGTGGCAATCCAGAATCTAATCAATCCCCGTTGACACTCCCTCTCTTAGTGATGCATCACAACTATTGTGCAACCTTGCCCCACATGACACAGATTTCAGAGTATCTCTCTGTGTACACACTTCATTACTAAATTATAGCTAGAAATGGAATTTAGAAATGGCATATTGGAGTGGAAGATGTCAACCTAAGTGGTTGCACAGCTTAAAAAATTTGTCTCTGCTCTTGTAAACAGAATATTATAACCAAAAAGGCAGTCTGCTCGTACAAATATAAATGATTAATTCATGAACATCCGTCAGTTGTGTGTTGCTTTTCCGCACACATCTATATCCCTGCAAAAGGTGAGCAATCACTAGATTTGTTCACACCATAAAAGCCAATGTAGCCATGCAGGTGCAATAAACAGAATCCAATAGCTCCTGTGCCGTCTCAACCACAAAACATAGGGAAAAGTTCAAGACATCAAGTCAAATCCATCAGTATAGTTCAAATTTCATCTCAAATCATTCCCAGATCAGTTCACATGAATAAATGAGTTTATATTAAGCACATAGAGCCATAGCCCATGGATTCGCAACATATAAAAACTATCAACATAATATAGCAAAAACATGGCAGAAGCAGAAAATAGCAACTGAAGTGATCAAATCTTTTCCAGAAATTGGTCGAATCTGGAGAACAGTTTGAATTTAGAAACACCTCAAAACTAACCATGAAACTAAAACATTTACCATGTCAAGCTCAGTTCTGATTTGCCATCTGAAGCAAATTTGTCACCTAGAAGTGAACAGGAGAACAAATAGTAAGAGAATTACGCGAAACCATGTGAATCTGCGAGCTAAGCTGCTACAGAATACATGGAATCAGGCACAAGCAGGAACACACTAAATTAGCGAGCTCTCAAACATGCAGGCACTGTACCAAGAAGTCTGGCAAACCACAATTAGCAACTAAAATATGCGCTACCAAGAAGTCTGGCAAACCACAATTAGCAACTAAAATATGCGCTACCAAGAAGTCTGGCAAACCACTGTATCAAGGGATAGGATGGATTCCGAGCCAGTTATGACCTTCAGCAAAGGATACTTATCAAATTATGATCCAAACCAGTTATGTTGGTGCAGCAAAATTTGAAATACAGTTTTGATGGCAGAAATGGCAAAATCTAAACATTAGTGCAAACATCAATGATGTAATGCACCAGTCATTCGGGTAACCCAAAAGCATGCTATTAATCCTTGCTGAATCCAGCAGAACACCTTCAAAACCACGCATCCCCTAACTCAAATTTAAGAAGACCAGCAGCAGCTTTTCAGTGACTCAAGTTGCACCTCATTCATACTGAAAATTTCTTCCTTTTAATTAGCACAAGTATACAGTATGTGGATAGTAGCATACTAGAACAGATTCTACCAATTTAGCCATTCATCGGCGGGCACCAGAACCAAATCTTACAGATAGATAAGATTCCTCGTTCCTCTCTACGGGAGGCGGCCACGGTTGAGCAGTCCAAGCGTGTGTCGCGCAGCCTCAACGAGGTCACGGATGTTGTGGAGCGACCTCTCCTCGGCGCCGAAGATGAAGATGGCCCGGCACTCGGCCTTCTTGGCCAGCCGCGCCGCGTGCCCAAGCGGCAGCTCCGGCGAGTTGAGCGCCCGCAGGATCTGCCGGTACAGCGACAGCACCACCGGCCTGTTCCGCGCCAGATCCTCCGCCGTCGCCCAGATCAGCCCGCCGCTGCCCTTCGCCATTCTTCCGCCGCCGTGGTCGCCTCGTCGCACCGCCGACGGCAGCGAGAAGTGAGCCCAATCACCAGACTTGTTGGGCCGCCAGCTGCCCGGTTCAGCAGCATGCAGACCTGCGGCCCAGCCCAAGATTTCAGCTCGGGCTGACCTATCCCGCAGGCCCACTCAAGCCCACGAGCTCTTTGCGCCGTCCGATTGCACCACACGGCTGGCTGCGCTTCATTCTCGGAGGAACAAAAGGGTGCAGCTGCAGCCGGCACCCTAAACCCTAGGCAATTTCTTATCCTTCTCCACAGCCTCTGATCATTCTTTTCTTACTACAGCTGATGGGCACTTGCTCAAATGATCAAATCACAAGAATCATTTGATTCTCAAAAAAAAAAAAAAAAATCACAAGAATCATTTGACATTTGTTGTTGTTCCTTGTGAGGCTGCAGTGACTTCGAACACTATCGGCCAGAGTGGCGCTTGATGTGTGAAGTGGCCATCGGGCAATGGATATTGGACAAATAGCATAGTAATAATCGTGCTAATGTCCCGACTTGTGTATATACTAGGTTCATGCCTTTTCGTTGCAACGAGAGTGACAAAAATTTTTTTTTTTTTAGGACAGAGTGACAAAAATGTTCACAAGGTGTCTTATAGCCAAATAAAAATCAAGATCATGATAATTCAATTTATATGTCAGATAGTCATTTTAATATGCCGTGAGACATTCATCTTTTTGGCAATCAGTACCACAGCTTTGGCTAATTTATATTTAAGAAAAAGAATGACTAAATCCTTGTGTCCGCTTTTTATAGAAAATACAGTAGAATACAATATCAGTTGTCACTTAAGTCTAGAAAGTCCTTCCGGGCATTGCTACGGGCTTAAAAAAACCATATTTTCTTTTTTTTTGATAAAAAATCATATTTTCTTTTTTTTTGGATAAAAATCCATATTTTTTTAGTTATTATTTATAGGATCATAAACGTACATTGCAAACGGAAAAGAACAATGCCCGATCACCTCACGGACCAAGAGACAGAGATGGGCACACAAGCCAGCACTCCATCCACACTGCATGGGCAAGAATAAAATTGCGAATGTCCGTCTGCACAATGGAAGTGGAACTTCAATACATCTGATCGTCACAACTCAAACGGGGCTGTTTGGAACAGCTTCATGAAGCTGTTATTTTTGCCAAACACCTCTTCTCAAAACAGCTTCATGGTTGAATCTATTTTTTTGCCTCCTCTCATAAAGAAATGAAATGGGATGAAGCTGAAAAAAGTAGCTTTTCACAGCTTCTTTCTCTTTTTTCTCTCTCATCTATACATAAAGTTATTGGTGAAACTGTTTTGCCAAACACTTTTTTCAAAACAGCTTAGTTTCACCAAAAAAGTTACTCATAAAGCAATTCTCTAAAAAAACAACTTCATTAGTGAAGCTGAGCTGTACCAAACGGGGCCTTAAAATGAATAATACTACACTCAGGATTCATCAAAGTACCACGCATAGACGAATGCTACAATTTGGCCGATTTGGCTTTGGCTTAATAAGCCCAATCGAAGTTCCGTCTTGGTCGAGCGTAGTCAAGTTCCCTCATCTAAATGTACACTATGTATAGGTGCAAAAAAAAAAAAAGGCAAAATAAAAAAAAAAAAACCGGGGCCGTGTTCGGCTACCAAATTTGGTCTGGCTGCTTTGCCGGCTAGTTTTTTTTCTCTGTTCGGCACTGTTCAACCAGCTGTTGAACCAGCCGGACCAGCCGGCAGCAGCCAGCTCTTCCGCAGCCGAACAGAGAGCAAAAAAAGGTGTATGAAATGAGGTGCACAAAAAGGCACAAAGAGAGAGAGAGAGAGAGAGAGAGAGAGCAAATGGACAAGCCAAATTTAAAATGAAACGAGGTGAAAAAAGGCACAAAAAGAGAGCAAAAGGACAAGGCAAATATAAAAATTATTTGCTTTAGTAAAAAATATGTGCTGAAAAAAGGTAAAATAAAAAACCAGCTGTATGAAATGAGGTGCATAAAATGGCGCAACGAGAGAGAGCACACGAGCAAAAAGAACAAGAGGCACAAAAAGAAAAAAAACAATGGCACAAAAAAGAGAAAAAGGCAAAAATAAAAATTATTTGCTTTAGTAAAAAAAATATGCGCTCGAAGGAGGGCTTGGGCAAATATAAAAATTATTTGCTTTAGTAAAAAATATGGCACAAAAAAAGAGAGCAAAAGGACAAGGCAAATATAAAAATTATTTGCTTTAGTAAAAAATATGCGCTAGAAGGAGGGCTTGAACCTCCGACCTTGTGGTTAACAGCCACACGCTCTAACCAACTGAGCTATTCCAGCTTGCACAAAGGATGCAGCATTTTACTTTTATAATTCTATTATTTTTTTGTGCTATATGGATTTGGGAGTAGCTAGCCTGCAGTGGCCAATAGATGGCAAGTCCAGATAACACTTGAGATAACCTCCAGAATTGGAATGCAGTAACTGCACAGGACTTTCACAGAAATTAGTTTATTTTTACAAAACATAGAAATAAAAAAAATATCCGCACGAGGAGCCGACGTCCTAGCCATTTTTTTCCCTACCGGGAAATATTAACGTTTTTCATTAAGAGAAATGAATTACACGGCACAGCTACAAAAGAACTCTCATAGCATAGATTATAAACCAGACAGTCGCCCTAGCCATTGTCATGTGCTTATGCAGATTTGTTCAGGCTTTGGTGTGTGCAGGACCTTGTTGGTCAAATTGCACCTCTCCCTAGCGCTATATGAAAACTCGCAGTCGCAGGTGCATAGGATTTTTGGGCGTCTGGAGCTCATCTGTCTGACCGTAGAGCTGCAATTAAACGCCCCATGGCGGCATGCCACATTACCAACGTCAACTCCGCGGCTTCATTCGACTTGGACTTCCTCCAGCTTGGCTTGGCATGTCAGAATATATACAGGCTAAGAAAATTAGCACTTGGACTAACATCATTTCTTGTCAAGGGGATATCATAACCACCCTTTCTTCTCACAATATAAGATGCACGCCAGCGAGTGAAAAAAAAATACGTGCCTTGTCTGAAAACAGAATAAAAAGAACAAAGAATTATGTTCTATGCCCTAATAAGCTCAAGTTTTTATTTGCTCCATTTAGCACGGCCGCTCTGATGCAGCTTGGAAAAAAGAGATCTGCAGCATCGTGCAAGAGATGCAAGTACGCAGCTCCCTCATTTACTCTCTGCCGCTTCCTTGTCGCCGAAGAAATCGAAATCACCCAGCAGGTCGTCTTGGCCATTGTACTGCGGCTTGTTAGCCCCAAAGCTTGCCCCGCCACCAGAAAACCCACCCGTGCTGCTGCTGCCACTGAAACCTCCACCACTAAAGCCACCACCAAATTCTCCTGAGGTTCCACCACTGGAAACTCCTGTATTGTAGTTGCCTGGACCATATGTGTTGGGAGAAGAATTGTACCCACCATATGTGTTCGGAGAAGAATTGTACCCACCAGTGTTTCCATCAGAACTGCCAACAGTATTATACCTTCCACTGCTGTTGTATCCGCCGCGCTCAAATTGTTAGCATAACCACCATTGGCAGCTCCATCGTTGTAACCATCATTGCCGGAATATCCACCACCTGAAGCATTGTTGTAGTTGCCACCATAACCACTGCCAGATCCAACACCGTAACCACCATTGCCAGCATAACCCCCAGAACTATATCCACCACCACTTCCAGAACTATATCCACCACCGCCGCCACCGCCGTACCCACCAGTAGGATATCCACCTCCACCTCCAACACCATAACCACCACCAGAACCGAATCCACCACCTCCGCGTATCCCGCCAGCGGTCATTGGCATGGTCCACCCTTATATTTCGTCCTTGAAGCTCCTGTATCAGATGAAATAGTTTCAATGCTTTGCAAACAAGCAAATTATTTATGTTTCAGGAAACAGAATGTTTATTAGAGACAGGTATCTACAGCTTTGAAGTAAAAAATAACTTTTGAAATCACTTGCGGTATGAAAATGAGAAATAGCATTTTCTTTTGCAAATTACAGGGAGAGGGTCTGATCCAGGAGAGTTCGAACTCATATATTCTTGCAGGATCTTGAGCTTGTAAGCTAAAACAAATTGGTATAAGCCTTTATTTAGTCTAAATTGGAAACAACATAGCTCACTGAGAAACCCCTAATCTACCTCCAACTCCAGCTCCAAGAATTCTTGGAAAGCAGCAGCTCTCCCAAATTACAAAAAATAGGCATGAATTAACTCTGTACAAGCAATTCAAGTATTGAAAAAAAAAGATTTATCTCATCGCTGCTCTGGTTTGCAACTCTTTTAGTGCTACAGACTACCAACTGGACTGTTGCATCAGTCACTAATGACAAAAGACCTAACATTCATTGCAATAATATGTTTCAATTCATACTCAAACGCCAACAAAAGGGTCTGTGACTTTCCCAAGAATATTTTGGTCGAGACCATTATTTATATATATGCCACCACATCAATCAGTGCTTTCAACCAAGGAAAAATATTTAGTCCAACATTTTTCCTGGATGAAAATAATGGTTAATGGTAGGCTGGTAGCTTATTTCTTTTGAGTGTTAGCCTACAATATTTCTCTTAAGATTTTTTAGTTTGCATGAAGTGGAGATAATTGAACAAAGAGTTTTGACTTGAGAATTGTTCCTATGTAACAACGGCAGTGAAAATAGGTATTTGGACGGTCAGTTTGGAGTTAACTTTGGAAGTGAGACAATTCAAAGTTGATATAGAATGAAACAATAGACACAAATGACATACCTTGCCATCCATGGAAGTCACTGCAGCTGAGGCTTCTTCAGTGGATGTATAAGTTATAAATCCAAAACCCCTTGACCTCCCTGATTCCCGATCAGTGATGATCCGAGCTGAATGCAAGCCAAGAATAGATAAATGTAATATAGTCTTATAGACACCGATAAAAATACCCCAGGAAAAAAATACAAGCCAAAATAAATTGGACAAACAACCTTCAACTACATTCCCATACGCAGAAAAGGCATTCTTCAGAGTCGTTTCATCTGTGGCATATGAAAGTCCTAAAAGCAGGTTCATTCCAAGCGGAATTAGATATGCAGACAGCATAAATGAAAAGAAAGAATATCCTATAACCAGAAGGTACCAGGGGAGAATAAAATGGATCTCAACATACCTCCAACAAAAAGCTTCGAAGAAGACATGCATCTTACTTGCTGAAGCAGTGGAGAGCTAGTGGACGCTGAAGTTCTCCTGAGCACATTTCCAATTCTACTAGCGAAAGCCATCTCTCAAATTCCCCACTAGAAGCTAACAACAGTGACTGAGCTGAAAGAAAAACAAACTGTTCAGTGGTCTGACACAAAAGGACAGGTGCTTACTGTATGTAAATTATCACCCAGAGAAAAAAAAAACAGATTATGCCTACTCTATGCATCTGTATGAAGGTCAATTTTGTAATATGGTCCCATTCCCTGATCCCAGGACCTACAGTAGACACAACTTTTTTTTTTTTGGAATGAAAAAATATCCATAGATACTAGTACATCACAAAATCTAGAGAATTACGAAACCTGAACTCAAACCGATGCTCTTACTCATACAGCTAACGCGCTATGGGGCTGAGGCAAACATATAACAATCTATATACTCCAGAAGTACTCAACCATGCACGGAAAATTGAAGGAACAAGCACGAGCGCGCGCCTCGAATCAACGCGACTTCGGTCTTCGGGGCAGATACGAAGGGCGATAGCTCCAGCGGCCGCGATCCCGGATGTCTTGGCAAGGAATTCGTTACCTGTGGAGTGGAGCAGGGCCGTGATCAATCGCCGTCGCCGCCTCAGGCTTCGCAGAGCGGCGCGGCGGATTTCCCAGTCCCTCCCTAAACCCTACCACCGGAAGAATGGCCTGCCGGGTTTAATCCTGGTCGGGGAAACTGAGCGGGCTATCGCTCCGGGCGACCAGGCCACTCGTCGATATGTAATCAGGCCCATGAACACGAAGGAACCAGCTGGATCGGCCCATTAAACATATTGACATGCAGCCCAACTCCACCCGTTTCATTTCTTCTTCAAGTGGCGAAAATCAAAAGGCAGCGGCTCCGTTTTCTCCCCATTTTTTTCAAATCAAAAGAAGTAAAAGAGAGAGGGCCGGCCGTTCTTGAATCAAGTCTCAAAGGTTAAGCGCGATTAGGCAGTTCTGATTACGTGAGCCAAAGGAAGAAGCATCCGTGATCAGGAGCAGAGAAAGGCGAGGCTGTCCCGTTCCACCTCCCTTCTCCGTTTGGCGCCTGCTGTGCTCGCCACCACTTTCTTTGGCGTTTCTCTCGTCTTGTCTTGTTTATTTCAATCAAAGACGACAGGCCCGATTCGGCCGAGATTTTGCTCCCAAGCGTGCAGTGCGTCAGGAGCAGCAGCAGCGAGCCATCTTTTCCTTTTTGGCGGCGGCCTTATCTTTACGCAGCCGGCCATCACCAGCGACAAAAACGCGCGACCTAACTCCAGACCAGGCCCGCCCACCCACGAATCACGATCCGTCTCGGTCTCGTTACGAATTTCCAGAGCAACGAACGAATCACGGAAGAAAGCAGAAAAAGAAACTGGGAAAGGACTGAAGAAGCTCATAGTGCGGTAGTGCCACGCCACGGACCAATAAAACATTACGTTCGCGTTCATAGCGTGCAAGGGATGAAGGAAATCTTTGAGACCTTGACTTGTCATCTCTGTTGCCGAATGCCGCAGGGAAGGATCAGTGACTGGCTGCTGGTTCCCGAACCACGTCGTCAGAGGACGGCGCCGGTCCGTGGAACGGAGCGAGCACGATTCCAGCATTTGTTCGTCGATAACACAACACAACACAGGACGACGGCCTAACACGCAACTGGAAACGAATTCACAAAGTTGACACGACGGCGGCGCCTGAGAGGAGCCGGCGGGCAGGCAGGGCGCTCGCTCGCGCTCCACCGGCCCGTCCGCGCACGCGCACGCCAGCCACCACCACCACCCACTAGTGCCACGCCGGCCCAACCCACCAGCCACTAGCGCGGGTGGTGGCATCGCGCATGCAGCAGCGGCCGACTCTGTCCCGTCGCTTTGACCGCGTCCCGGCGGCACGTTGACGGCTGCGGGGGCCCGGGCAAGCAAGGCCAACCGACGGGGGATCCTTTTTCTCATCTCACCTCACCGTCGCTTGCTGCGACGCTGACAGCTGTCCCCACGCGCCCCCCGGTGGTCCCCGGACAGACACGGGTCGCTTTCGAATTCCGAACCCCCGCCGCGGAAAGCAATGGGTGGGGGGGGGAGCGACAGGCACCGGGCGCGAGGCGTACCCGCGTGCCCCCCGAGCGCGGGGAGGCCGCTGGATCGGGCACGGACGGCGGGGATGCGGCGGGTGGGTGGGGCCGCCTGGAGTGGCGGAGGAGCCCGGCCCGTCTCGGGGGCGCGGTGTGAAAGGCGGCACTGGAAAGCAGAGGCCGCGCGCGCGGAGGGTGGTGGATGGATGGATGGATGGAGCGGGGCTGCGCTGGGCAGGGCGGGCGGGGAAAAAGCAAAGCGTGGGTGTGGGGAGGGAGGGGCGGCCTTTTCGCCTTGCACACCGCCTTTTCGCGAAATTGCACGCGGGTGCACCGCGCTGGTGCTCGCTCTGCTAGCTACCGAGAGCGGCCATGGTGCAAACACACGCAGGGATATATACGAACGTTCGTACAGGCTATTGCTATTTTTTTTGGCGACAACGTACAGGCTATAAGCTATGTTCGGCCAAGAAATGCAAGCGTGGTGAGTGGTGACCTATCACATGTATAACGTGCTATCTTGGGTCCTCCTTGCTAACCTGCTACTACGTACCTTATCTATCTCTACTGCTCCCTCCGATATAACTAATATAAGTACCAATATGTCATAATATAATGCATATCAACAAATAATCTCTTCCACCGCTCCAAACTTTCCATCACTTTGATTTATGGTTGCAGAGTCATATACCATCTCTTTCTTGTCTTCCAACTGATATTTACATTTTTTATGACCACATCGTCCCTTATTTATATGCCCTTCATGTGACACTTGGACTAGAATTGACCACTCCGTTTCTTTACACTTTGTTGACCGTCTTTACTATTTCGTCCTTGCCAAATTTATCTATTAACACACACACACACACACACACACACACAATACGCTTCACAACTATCCATAATAGTTCTATTTTTCTATGCAATGCGAGAGTTATGACAGTCATTGCTTCAATATGTAACCATCAAACCAACGAACTGGTATTACCGGATTGCGCCAAAGCAAATGTCTTACCTTTTTAACATATCATTAAGTTGTCCACCACAAACATTTTGTGTACCAACTTTAAGGAAACTTAATTTTAGTTATTCGTCTTTATCTCGGAATCTTACCATGCTTATAATTGACATGAGTATGACATTTCTTTTTAACCCAGATTTGCCTCATCTAGAAATTCTAGGGAGAATTTTCCATATCTAACCAATAAGCCCACTTTTTGTATGATTAGTAGTGATGAAGTATGTTATCTGCAATCAGCCCAAACACATATCCCTCCGTTCAAAAAATAAGTGTCGCCCCAAGTTTGACTTGATTTTTAGAAAATGTAATATTTATATCTTTAAATAATTTTGGAAAAAAAAAAAACTAGACCCAAAAAGTGATACTAATTATGATATTAATCGATGATATCTAATATTTATAAAAATCAGACATTTACTTCTAAGTCGAAACACGAAAACGGACGAAGTATTCCAATGTTACTACCGTGCGTGCAATTTGAGCGAAACCGGAGGTGTTCGCCACAAACCACACTGTGCGGGGTGCAACCCAGCCAGCCGCTCGGTCACATGCTCCCGTCCAGCGGCCTCCACTCCAAGCTTCCAAACCAAGCAACCCCCACCCCCCACCTCCATCCGAGGGCGCAAAGCGCAAAACCCCACCCACCCGGAGGTCCCTTCCGCAAAAGATCCACGCGTGCCCCCTCCCTCTCGCCGCCGGCCGCCGCCGCCACACTCTTACTACACTCCACCGCGGGCCAAGCACTCCGCCACCCCCCACTGTCCCGCCTTAATGCGACGGCGGCCCCCGCCGCCGCCGCCGCTACCACCGACTCCGCCCATGGCCGCTCGAACCCTGCTGCTCGTGCTGCTCTTGCTTCTGCTGCTCGGTGACGCCACCTCGGCCTCCGTCAGCGGCGAGCGCGAGGCGTTGCTGAAGTTCAAGGCGGCCGTGACGGCCGACCCGGGCGGGCTGCTGCGCGACTGGGCTCCGGCGTCCGCGGACCACTGCCGCTGGCCGGGCGTGTCGTGCGGCGCTTCCGGGGAGGTGGTCGCGCTCAACGTCACCTCCTCGCCCGGGCGCGCGCGCTCGCGGGCGCGCTGTCCCCGGCCGTCGCGGCGCTGCGGGACCTCCGCGTGCTCGCGCTCCCGTCCCACGCGCTCTCGGGCCCGCTCCCGCCCGCGATCTGGACGCTGCGCCGCCTCCGCGTGCTCGACCTCTCCGGCAACCGCCTCCAGGGCGGGATCCCCGCGGCGCTCGCCTGCGTCGCCCTCCAGACGCTGGACCTTGCCTACAACCAGCTCAACGGCTCCGTGCCCGCCGCCCTCGGCGCGCTCCCTCTGCTGCGGCGCCTGTCACTTGCCTCCAACCGCTTCGGTGGCGCCATCCCTGACGAGCTCGGTGGCGCCGGTTGCCGCCGCCTCCAGTTCCTCGACGTCTCCGGGAACATGCTCGTCGGTGGCATCCCCGGAGCCTGGGGAACTGTACCGAGCTGCAGGCGCTGTTACTGTCCTCGAACAATCTCGATGACATCATCCCGCCGGAGATTGGTCGGCTCAAGAACCTGCGTGCTCTGGATGTGTCCAGGAACAGTTTGAGTGGGCCTGTGCCAGCGGAGCTTGGTGGTTGCATTCAGTTGTCAGTGCTTGTGTTGTCCAATCCTTATGCACCGCCTGGTGGTTCTGATTCTTCCGATTACAGTGAGCCCGATGACTTCAACTACTTCGAAGGAGGGATTCCGGATGCTATCGCTATGCTGCCGAAGCTGAGGATGTTGTGGGCACCAAGGGCCACTTTGGAAGGAGAGCTGCCGGGCAATTGGAGTTCTTGCCAGAGCTTGGAGATGATGAATCTGGGGAGAATCTCTTCTCAGGTGGGATTCCTAAGGGGCTGGTGGAATGTGAGAACATGAAGTTCCTGAATTTGAGCACGAACAAGTTTACAGGTTCAGTTGATCCTTCACTGCCAGTGCCTTGCATGGATGTGTTTGATGTCAGTGGAAACCAGCTATCTGGCTCAATTCCAGTATTTATCTCAAAAAAGAATTGTCTTTCATCCCAGCCCCCATTGGATGACTTGGTGTCAGAGTATTCTTCCTTCTTCACATATCAAGCGCTTGCTAGCTTTATGTCATCCTCATCACCATTGGGTGTACATTTGACAAGCTATCATAGTTTTTTCCGGAATAATTTTATTGGCGCAATTACATCCTTTGCCTCTTGCTACAGAAAAGTTGGGGATGCAGGGGTCCTATGCATTCTTGGCTGATGGGAATCGTCTTAGTGATCAGCTTCAGCCTAGTCTATTTAACAAGTGCAACAGCTCAAGGGGCTTCCTCGTGGATGTCAGTGACAACTTGATAAGTGGAGCTATTCCTGCAGACATTGGCTCGCTGTGCAGTTCTCTTGTTGTTCTTGGTATTGCTGGTAATCAGCTTTCAGGTATGATACCATCAAGTATTGGGGAGTTAAGTTACCTTATCAGCTTGGATTTGAGTAGGAATCGCCTTGGCGGTGTAATTCCTACTTCTATGAAGAACTTGCCGCATTTACAGCGCCTCTCTTTGGCTCAGAACCTTCTGAATGGCACCATTCCACCTGATATTAATCAGTTGCACGCTCTCAAGGTTTTGGACCTGTCATCCAACCTCCTCACAGGGGTGATCCCTGGTGCCCTTGCTGACTTGAGAAATCTCACTGCTCTCCTCCTTGATAACAATAAACTTACTGGGAAGATTCCTCCAGGATTTGCTAATTCAGCATCCCTTACCACATTTAATGTGTCCTTCAACAATTTGTCTGGTCCAGTGCCAGCGAATGGTAATACGGTTAGATGTGACAGCGTTATTGGGAATCCTTTGCTGCAATCTTGTCATGTGTACACTCTGGCTGTGCCATCAGCTGCTCAGCAGGGTCGAGGTTTGAACTTCGAATGACAACAATGATACAACACCTTCAGACTCACAAAATGAAGGAGCGAACAATTCATTTAATGCAATTGAAATTGCTTCAATCACTTCTGCAACAGCCATCGTTTCTGTCCTCCTTGCACTGATTGTGCTCTTCATATACACAAGGAAGTGCGCTCCCCGGATGTCGGCTCGGTCTTCTGGAAGGAGAGAAGTTACACTTTTCCAAGATATTGGTGTCCCAATCACTTATGAGACTGTTGTTCGAGCCACTGGAGGTTTCAATGCAAGCAATTGCATTGGAAGTGGAGGCTTTGGAGCCACTTATAAGGCTGAAATTGCACCTGGAGTGTTGGTGGCTATTAAGAGACTCTCTGTCGGGAGATTTCAGGGGAGCCCAACAGTTTGATGCTGAGATAAAAACCCTAGGGAGATTAAGACATCAAAATCTTGTTACCTTGGTAGGTTACCATCTTGGCGAGTCTGAAATGTTTCTCATATATAACTACTTGTCTGGAGGAAACCTTGAGAGGTTTATACAGGAGAGATCGAAGAGACCAGTAGACTGGAAAATGCTGCACAAGATTGCATTGGACGTTGCCAAAGCACTTGCTTATCTGCATGATACCTGTGTTCCTCGCATCCTTCACCGGGATGTGAAGCCAAGCAATATTTTGCTGGACACTAACCATACTGCTTATCTCTCGGACTTTGGACTGGCAAGACTCTTGGGAAATTCAGAAACTCATGCAACCACTGGTGTAGCTGGAACATTTGGATATGTTGCTCCAGAATATGCTATGACTTGTCGTGTTTCAGATAAAGCTGACGTGTATAGCTATGGTGTTGTCCTGATGGAGCTAATCTCAGACAAGAAGGCCTTGGACCCGTCATTTTCTCCCTATGGTAATGGGTTCAACATAGTTGCTTGGGCTTGCATGCTGCTTCGTCAAGGCCGTGCTCGGGAATTCTTTATTGATGGTCTGTGGGATGTTGGCCCACATGACGATTTGGTAGAAACATTGCATTTAGCAGTGATGTGCACTGCTGAGTCATTATCTATCGTCCAACTATGAAGCAGGTCGTTCAGCGATTAAAGCAGCTACAACCTCCAATTCGTGAACATCGATAGACATGAATAATTTTACATATTCCACATGTAGAAGAAGGTAAAAAAGATAGCTGTGACCTGCGCCCTTGATGATTCTTTTTTTCTAATCACCTGTTTGACTAGATTTTATCCTGTAGATGGCAGCTTTGTGTAATATAGATTTCTCCTGAATCTCTCACTAGTCACTAATGTATCTGCTGATAGAAGTGCAGGTGTAAATTAACAGTCTTAATGCTAAAGATTTCAGTTAAGATTGTCTGACTGTATTCTTCTATTGTTTCCTTTAGCATTTAGTGTATATAGATACGCCCCATGGGCCCATAGCAGTATGTTGTTAGCATGTACTCGACGTTGCCTTAAGAAAAGCTACTGACCTTCACACACATGCTGTCATATTGGCAAAATGTCCCTTGAGAGGCTTCTATAGTTCTATGCTTTATGTTTCTGATAATCTGAATCATTTACCTGCTGTCTAGGTTCTATTTTAAATTTTTATGTAAAGATCAAAGTTCTCAAATGAGTAACAATTCTAGCAAGGAGAGGGCATGAATGTAGCCAAATAGGGAATCCTGGAAACCTTATTGTTTTTGGCATTATTGAATCCTGGAAACCTCATTGTTTTTGGCGTTATTGCCATAATCATGGTCATACAAAAAGAGTAAAGTTGTCAACCTGAATCTGCTGAACCATAAAATGAAAGGAAAAACACAGGGAAACTGAAGGGTTCCCAGTTTTTTGCAATGCATTGCTTCTCTTTTTAGGCCCCGTTTGATACAAAGTATTTTTAAAGTTTTAGAAAAAATACCATGGTTTCGTGAAATACTTTGGTTTTAGAGTCGATGAAGTGTTTAGGTGCAACAAATTTTATGGTTTTGGAAACTATGCTATTGCTAAAACTGTAGTCTTTTTGGAGTTTTAAAAACCCCACTCTAAACCTCTTTTTTCTAAACCACGGTTTTGCACATCACTGGCTTAAAACTACGATTTCTTGATAATACTACGACATCCAAACAAGGCCTTAGTCTGTACTTAAAACAACTCATTCAGGCTTATGTTAAGTCAGGCTTTCAGTTCGTACTAACCATGTAAATGTCAAGGCGTAAACTGTTTCTGTGCCTGCTCATCTGCAATAAGTCAGGCTTTCAGTTTGTACTAACCGTGTAAATGTCAAGCGTAACTGTTTCTGTGCCTGCTTATCTGCAACATCTATATACATAGTGCTGTTCAGTGCTTTGCTATGGCGCAACATGTACAGGTTCATTAGTTTGTTGTGCGTGCCTATATGCATTGACCAATGTATCCGTTCAATCCGTTTATTGTCACAAACTCACACTGCACAAGACAATGGTCAATACTCAATAGGCTGAGGGTATGAACGCCAATCATGTGATGATGAACGCCAATCATGTGAAGATGAAATCACATACTGGTCTGTTGTCACTATGAACAACGGATAAGTGTGTTACTGATCCAATCGAGAAATATATGGCCATTGCAGGGAAAAAAAAAGAAGTCCAAAGAATTGTTACTACTCTGAAAACATCTCAAGAACTACGATCTGAATGACTGAATCAAAGAACCCAACAGCTACCAAGACAGTAACTTTGCTATATATCCAAACCCCAACCTTGCGAGTTGCGAAAATCAGAGTCAGTCTTTCTTCTTTGCGGTCCACTCTCCTGGAACCGGCGGAGGCTCGCCGGGAAGTCGGTGAAGAGGCCATCGACGCCGACGTCGTTGATCCAGTAGTCGTACTCGGCGTAGGGGTCCTGCCGGAAGTTGAAGTGCAGGAACTTGTTCTCGTTGCGGTACGTGTAGGGGTGCACCTGCAGCCCCTCGCGTGCGCCATGGCGACGAGGTCCGACGCCGTGGCCAGCCGGTTGTCCCTGTTGGGCGGCACCACCGTGTCCTTCCACGGGCCGATGCCCACCACGTACCTCTTCATGTAGTCCAGGTACTCGCCGGAGGTGATCTCGTCGTACGCCTGGTTGGTGTCCTCGGTCCGCACGGTCACGTCGTCGATGAGGAAGACGAGCGGCGAGTCCGTGAGGTCGGCCGCGCGGACCAGCGCCGTCGGCGCGAAGGACTGCACGAAGACCGGCTTGGCGCGCCACTCCGGCGACATGTACTTGCCGCCGTAGCCGTACTTCTTGAGCGTCGCGATGAACTTGTCCTCGTACTTCTTCCCGTCCGCCCACTGCACCTGCTTGTTCATGATCACGGGGTTCTTCATCTCCGGGTAGATCCCGACCACCCTCTTGGCGTTCAGCGCGATGTCGATGAACTCGTCGAACGTGATGATCGGCGACACGCCTGCGGAAAACGAGACCAGATGTTGTTCGTACAGTTCAGAGGGAAAGAAAGGGCACGTCGGAACAATGGCGCGCCGCCGCCGTCGTGGGGTCGCCGGGCCGGGACGCCGGATCGACTTGCTCACCGTCGTGGGATTTGTCACGGAAGTCCCATCGCTGTTTCGCCCTCAGCGTCTTGAGCTCCGCCAGCGTGAAATCAGCTGCAACAGTTGCTCCAGGTTATCCACTAGATCGATGGATCGACAATGAGAAGGATCGGAATGCATGCAACTAGCGTCGTTCTGTCCACGCACTGATGAAGTATCCGGTGACGTTGACCCACTGCACCTGGAGGGTGCGCCGGCGGCCGGCGAACTCCGGGCGGACGGCGACGTCGGTGGTGTCGTCGAGCGTGGGGTCGTGGAAGCAGACGAGGTGTCCGTCCTGGTGGCCTCGATGTCCGCCTCGATGAAGTCGGCGCCCTCGTCGATGGCGCGCACGTACGCCGCCGCCGTCTCCTCGGGGAGCTCCCCGTTGGAGCCCCTGTGCGCGATGTTGAAGGGGCGCGACGTCTGCAGCGGCGCCCTGTCCTCCCACGCCTCGCCTCCCCGACCAACGGCCGGGCCGCGACGCCGCCGGCGCTCACCACCATTGCCACTAACACCAACGCCAACACCATACGGAGGAGGGACGCCATATTCGCCGCTGCGACCGCCGGCTTCGGAGGAGGTGGACTGGACGGCTGCCAGCGGCCAGCGCTATATAAGAAGGCGCGAGAAATATTCCAGCGGATATTGTTAGCATGGTCTGGTGTTTGTTAGGATTTTTACAGCTTCTTCGAAGAGATTAGCATGGCAGAGCGGAGATTTTTTTAGAGAAAAAGGAAAACACGATCGTACCAGAAATGGGCTGGGCCGTTCTGATTTGTTCAAAGGCTGATTGGGCTAGAGATCACCTTAAAGAGTTGTGGGCTGTGAGCAGCGAAATGGGCCATTCATATTTGGGTTATTTGGATTGATACCACCGCAATTTTTAAAGTTTTGAGAACTACCATTACAATTCATCTATTTTGAAATGTACCAATACAATTCTTTGATTCATTGAAATATGCCATTGTGTACGCATGAGAATGACCAAGCCCACTTCAGACATAGACGGCGTCATTGTATTTTCGTATGGACAAAACTGTCCCTCCACCTTCCTCTACTATATGTTAATGGGCAAAGGGACCCTACTATTCATCTCCTTCCTTTTCCCATCTTCTTCTTCGAGCTTCTTCCCCAACTTCCCATGCCATCATGCCTTGCCCTGCTGCTGCTCGCGTCTTGCGGCTCTGATGGCTTGTGCTTGACCCCTATGCGTGGGTGGGCGGCCTTGTCGCCCGGCTTCGGAGCATGTGAGTCATCTCGCGTCGCGGCTCACCGGGAGACTCGGGCCGATCCCCTGTTATTCGGCGGTAGGGTATACGGCGCGAACTCCGGGGACAGGGCTCCAGCGATCTTGACTTTGTGCTTCCGTGCCTCTGCCGTGCTCCGGCACATTCTTGTCATGCTCTCCGCGACTCGCTCCTCATGCTGCTCCAGCAGCCAAGGCAATCGGCAGCTGGCGGCAAGTGCTGCTCCAATGCCATGGAGGGACCAGCGAGGAAGGGTAAGGAGGGAAGAAGAACATGGGCAAAAATCGACTGGGACCAAATACTTGGTAGCGGGCCATGCGCGGGTGGAGTGCAGGTCCTTTCAAAGCGTACCGATGCGTATTTCAGAGATTCAACAAATTGTAATGGTACATTTCAAAATAGATGAATAGTATGGTAGTTTTCAAACTTTGAAAGTTGCAATGGTACTAATCCAAATAATTTTTATATTTGGCAGAAGCCCTCTTGCCTCCCTGAACTATCGTCCTCTTAATAATAAAATTCCAATAAAAAAACTTAATAACTCTAGAAAAACTACTCGATCCATTTTTATTTATATCATATTAGATTTATCCTAAGTAAAAAAATTATATATGTTTAAACATCATTTTAAAAAATTATATAGGTTTATGGCAAAAGATTTATTGTACGAAAACTTTAATAATATGTAATTCAAATGATGTAAAACTATAAGAATTTTTTAAAATAATCAAAAGATATATGTGTTTAACTTAGAGCAAAGCCAATGTCGTGTAAAAAAGAACAAAGGGGGTTAGAATTTGTTTTTCAATGTGGTTTTTCAGTTTTTTTTTTAAAGAAATCCTGCAAAACACTAATAATAAGGTTTTAAAACCACAAAAAAATATCTACAAGCTTATAAAAAATTTGAAGAAATTATATAGATATTAAGGACTCCATGAACTTAAAATAAATGTTTATGACAATGTCTATAGATATATTTAGCACTAGGAGAATAAGAAACTGTTTAAGAAAATTGTGAAATTCCCAGAACAGTGGATAATAAAAACGTAAGATGAAACTGGCAAGAATGCATTCAATATTAATTTATGTTGTATTGTTGTTGCATCTCATATTTCTATTGTGGAGATTTTTTGTAGAACATATTTGATATTGATTAGGAAAGTTATAAGAATTTTCCATAATTTTCTAGATACTTTCCGTTTCACTAGAGTTAAATTTAATCTCAGAAAGTTTTTGGGTATATTTTTCATTATTTCTATTTTTGGGGGTTTCTTATGTCTGTCTATCTTCATGATTTCCCAGTTTTTTAGAAACCAGTTTTTTATCGTGGTTCAGAATTATTAAGTGATTACCATAATTTTTAATTACAAAACTACCCAAAAAAACATCATGAAAACCACTTCTAACCGGTGCAGACATATGGCGTAAATGGTTTAAAAGTTAAGAGAGTTGATTTGTCTAAATTTAAGGTTTTGAACTTGCTAGAACAAGGGACGTCCATTCCGAAGTTCTAGTGTCGGACGTCGCTGTGCACAGCTGTATATTGATGGAGCTAGCTAATCACCAATCTCATCCTTGAAAGGTAGAAAGAGTAAAAAAGAGACGTGATCAACTCAAGAGCAAGGCATATTACGGGGTACGGAACGAAATCTCTGTTTCTCTGTCTCTAGCTGGAGTAACAAGTCTTCTATTGAGACATGGAATTAATGGCATATACATATAACCCGTACTAGTCACTTTTCAAACACTTGTCGACCTTGTATAGTTCTATCTTTATGCACATAGTATGATGGCGCATCTGAAAGATCTGACTGGCCAGCGTCTCCCTTCGGCCGTGCGTTGCGTCAGATAGCACAACACCGCTTTTGCGGCCTGCCTGCGGCGCTGTACCAGCAGACCTAGTACACAATGCCGCTGCCGCGACGGCGAACCACGCGTCCGGCCTTCCCGTCAGTTCGGCCGAAAATATCCGTCCGGCTACTATGCCTGTTCTGTGTGTCCAAGAATCAACGGCTGGACTGGGTGACGATGCCCACCTTTGCCTGTCGCAACTGCCTGATCGTCCCACGGCAGCCACGGGCCGCCACCTTTCGCCGTGGCAGCACAATTCGCAGGGACAGATCAGGTGGTCGCGATTCCTGTCACAAATCTTCAGTACGTCCTCGTCGCAACTCTTGGACCACGACGATGGAGTCGATGACTTGATAAGCCAGCGTGCGCCTCGTGTCGGGCTCACTCCTACTCAGTACACCGGGACCAGCTCGGGCCCGGCCTTCTTCCACGCGGGGAATACTAGCTACCAGAATTACCTACTCCCTCCGTCAAAAAAAAAAATTAACGTTTTAAGTTTTCATCTGCTTGAAGTTTAATTCGATTTATAAAAAATACGTATAATATTTATATGCAAATAAATTTATTAAAATCTTAAATCCCAAAAATGCTTTTTCGATAATATTAATTATATCTGTACATAATTTCTTATTTATAAAATTTTGCGGCGATCATTTAGCGAGAAACGTCGCTTTTTTGAAACGGAGGGTACTACTAATCATACCAAAAAAACGGAAAAAAAAAAAAAGTTTTAAGCTTGTTTGTCAACAACACTGATCTGTTCCTCGAAATGTTTTTAAGCTTCAACGTGTTTCCTGCCCAAAAGTGGAAGCTTCAACCTGGCCGTTTTCTGTCAAAAGGGTTTAAGCCCATTTTTTCTGTTAAAAGGTTTAAGCTTCTTCGACTGCTCATCTGCTACCTCCCTCCACCCGCACAGCTTCTGCTCCTCAAAAAGCTTTCCAGCTTCTGCCTGAGCCGCCCTAAAAGCTGAAGCTCCGACATCGCCCTTAGCTCAGCCTCCAGGCTCCGCGACGTCGACCAGCGCTACAAAGAACACCGACTGCTGCGGGTTGACGACGATGTGCCGCAACCGGTTTGGTCACCTGCCGCGGCGTGCTTCTGAACTCGGCGGGCGTCAGGAAACTGCCGTGACGAACGCACACGATCCGCACCTCTCCCCATTGCCCTTGCAGGAACCCGTCTGTCTTCCGCCCGGCCGGAGCCCTCCGCCTTGTACGACACCATCGGCATGTCCTCCGCCATGGTGTTCCGCAGGTCGCCCGTGCTCGCCGTCGCATCGTCAGCGACCGCAGTGTGCGCAGCGGCGGCGCTGGCTGGTGGTGCTCGTGGCCGCCGCCGCGCCCGGCACCGTCGAAAGGCCTTCCCCGGTTGTTGCTGGCTCCTTCGGGACGGGGGCTGCTCGCCCAACGCCGTCCGACGGCGTGGGGGCGGCCGCCGACTGCTCGCCGAACGGCGTTCCGCCAGTCCTCCGCCGTCAACAACAACAGAGCACCACCGCGTTTCAGATTCCAGTGACTGACTGGAGTGTTAACCAATATCAAGTTCCATCGTACTGAACTGAACCTTTTTGCCGATGGACAATGCATAAAGCAGACCTAATGACAATGATTAGTCCCATAATCACTCTTAATGCTACTACCTAATGACTCTACTGCATGCCTATCATTGTATAATGCAGATTTAACTATCTGATCTCAGCATCTAGCCCCCGCGCCTAAGCATCACTGTAAACATCATCAGGAAATTTCTGAAGCTGATAGCAATCGAAGCAAACGTAGGTACGGTGCTACAAGCAAGCGGGACCTGATGTCTCGGTGCATCATGCATGCATCTCTGTCCATACAAAGCAAAATGGTACGGATAGTTCTGCATTGCGACTGCACGAGCCAACGTTTCCAGCAATTTCCCCAAACTGATGGAACACAAGAGGGCTAGAACATGGCAAAAGGAAAATCCATACGATGCCAGGATCGGGCCTATGCATGCCTGTGTCGCAAATCCAGAATCAGTGACAAAATTGGGCTAATCGTACTTTAAACAGAGAAACCATCAAGAACATGCAGTGAACACATTCGCATGCATGTGTCGTCAAAATAGGCAGGAACCGAAACCACAAACCCAGCTAAAAAGCAAAAGATCATGTCTTGATGTTGATCTCTTCGCATGGCATCTCCTGGGAACCCAGCCCAGCCCAGAAAAAATCTGTTCAAGCAGCATCAAGAACAAGCTTTCACTAGAACCAACACAAGCAAATGGTTAAGCGCAATAAAACAGTAAGAAGCATCAGATTATCATGCTGTATACTGGCCACCTTGCTGCCGGACGGCTCGGCGTTGGCGGACCCGCCGTGGTCAAGGCGACCGAACGGCGGAGCTGGAAGCCGCTGGGCACGGTGTGCTCAAGCTTTTTCGTCGCGGCCGGCGGCGGTGCCACTCACCAGCCGCCGCCGGAACTGGCCTTCCCGAGTTCATGGGTTCCGGCGCTCGAGGCGCTTTGCGCTGGCCTCAGGCGCCGCTGGCTCTGCATGGCCCGGCGGCGGAGCGGTCACTCCATGTACTCGGCGGGGAGGGAAGGGTGCGGAGCAGCTGGTCCGGCGGAGCGCGGTCGCGGGGGCGGCGGCGGCGGCGTGCACGCCCGCAGCTGGTGGCGGCGAAGACGAGAGAGGCAGATCCGAGGGCGATGGACGACGACCGCTGGAGCCGCTGCCCTCTTGCTTCCGTCCTGCGACGGGTCGGCGCCGAAGCAGCCGCCGAGGGACAGGCCGAGGCTGAGCTCGATCTCGTCCGACTCACTGGTCCTGCCCCCGGGGGCGGCGTCACCCGCGGACGCTTGTCCTCCTCCATCCCGACCAAACCCTCCCAGGAAATCCCTAGACGCCATGGGTCTGATCCGACACCGATTCTTCCCACGGATTCCCTGAGGAAGAACGCTTCTCAACGACAAAAATCAGCTACGAAGAACACACCAACGAACGATTACGCTCTTCGGTTCATCGAGCACCAAACAACACCAGATTTCTCAG